>MNAD01001315.1:0-26028 GCA_001895945.1 Trametes pubescens | reverse complement strand
GAAATATATGTCGTGTTTCGATCCAGGCTGTTGACATATTTTCGGGAGGAACATGGGAGGAATATTTGCAATATTATGGCCATGTCTTCGACCATCGTGATTCATTTGATGTATTCATGCCATTTTTTGTAGCCAAACACGTCGGGAACATTGTAGCTTGAAAATGGCATATACTCTAGGCGTGGATTCGCCATATTTCGCTCCAGAAAATGGCAGGCACATGCAAAGTGTTCCTGCCATGTGCCCATGCATGCAAATCATACCAGGAATAGTTCAGATATTTGTGTCATGTTTCACAACAAAACACGGAAACTACATCACTAGAAATGTATCAAATGTTATTGCCATAATCTCGCCATGTTCAGTCTACAAACATGGCGGGTAATCTATTTTCAATCTCCGCCATGTTTCTGGCATGTTTTTCTCGAAAACATTGCAAGATGCCCCCTGTGAAAGGCGCACGGAAAGACTGCCGACATTATCGACGCCTTGCTTGACAAGCATTACCCGCTCTTTGTCCCACAGTACGTCCGTCACTAGCAGCCCGTCAGGCTGCAGAGAGAGTGTAGCTGAGCTGACCGCCGCTGATAGCATGGATGCGATCCCGTCCGCCGCGGTGCGTCGGGGCCCACACAGAGCGGCGCGCGATCAGGCCCCAGTGGCGAGTACGAGCAAGTCGCGCGACGCAGGTCGGGCGAAGCGGGGCGCTAGGAGCAGCAGCGCAGGGCCATGCCCGAAAGAGGACCCGTCCTGCCACAGCGCTGGGGGCGTAATCGATAGTCGTATCAGCACTGCAGCTGGGCAGAGCGGACTTGATCGGACGCACGTCATCAACGCCAGTGAGCCTCTAGCCGCGACCATTGCCGTAGAGCGCAGGTCGCCGAAAGCCGACGAACAGCATCCAAGCTGTGAGTATCCTGTCAGTACGTCGCGCAAGAATGCAGCATGCTGATACGCCACCAGTCGAATGCCATGCAATTTATACTCCTCAGTCGTCGCCCACGAGCGTCCGGAGTTCGAGTACTGGTACGTCGCCCATTTGAAACGTCTTTGAATCCCGGCTGACGTCGGAAACAGCAGGAAGCCCGCAGCTATACCCCTCGCCCTGGAAGCAGGGCAAGGTTTGTGAACTCGGTACGAACGCCTTTGGCAACCTGTCGAATGTGCATTAGTCGCTGATTCTTCGTGTGCGGCACAGGACGTGAAGAGGCTTTGTCGCAATTCGGCCTAAAGCCTGTACAGACATGGGAGCCTCTCAGGGCAACCCAAAGCGCAGGTAAGCCCCTTTGGACACTAGGGACCTTAAGTACCGCTCGTTCTTGGGAGGTGCCAGGTACACTGCTTACCGGGCCACTGGTCACCCCACCCCGGCGCGAATGCCACCCCTCCGCCAAACGCCGCGGGGATGATACGGATGCATCAGAGGCACCCCCAGCAAAGCGCCGCCGAAAGATGGAGGATTGATCCGCCCCCGCTGAGCGAGTTTGGCGTCGCGGTTGTATATTGTAACTTGTTACTCCACGACAACAAGATGGAGAGCCTCGGGTATATCGAGCTCGAGCAAGTGCGTCATTAGACCATGATGATATCCCCTTGCGTGTCACTTCTTCGGAAACATCGTGTACAAGAGATGAGTGAACCAGGTGCCAAAATATCATGGGGTCAACCTAGCGTGTATGTGGTGCATGTACAAAGGAAATACCTGCGCAGATTTGTGCGACAATATATCGGCAGTTTGCAGGCGCAAATACATACGCGATTCACAAATGAGAAACGGCAGACAACTCGCCCTTTCGCAGGCACGAGCCCATCGTAACTGGTCAACACGAACTAGAACTCAGAGGGGGAGCTCACACACAGATACAGCAGATGGATGAGCAGTCTTCAGCCGTACAGAAGGTTATGAGGCATCGAGGTCTAGTAGAGGGACTAAGGGAGAGGTCAGCTGACAAACGATCCGGACCCGGTCCAACGCTGAACCCCTCGGCGCACGCACGGGTCCCGGTATACTGGTCGAGAAGTGCTGATCCATCGAGGAGCGAAGCGGCAGTGGAGTGACATCAGCGCTGAGTTGTATGGAAGGCGGAAATTTTCGCGTTTGACGCTCAGGCGAGTCCGTCATAGGCTCCGGGCGTGTACTCAAAGGTGACGTGGGCAAGATATTCAGGGTGTTCGTTGGAAGACGAAGAGGCGGACGTCGATTGCTGCATGAAGGGAACTTGGGGAGTTATGTCCACGCCATCGTCTCGGTTGGGACCAAGGCGCCACACCGAGAAGCAGCCGTCTTGCAGGAATTCGGGATCGACTGCCATATAATAATGAGCATCCTCACGGCAATAGAGCTGGCGTAGTGGCTTACCGTTGACTTGTTCTCCTTGGAGGTAGGTGGCACCGGAGTGCTCACCGTAGTTTCCAACCTGGGGAGCGTGCACCGCAGGATCTTTCGTGAACCGGATTGCACGAGCCTTGCGGGGGCGCGGCTTGAGTGGGACACATGTCAGCTGCAGCAATGTGCAGCGCGAGCATGGCCGCTGGCCTTCGCACCGCTTGCGCGCCTCGTAGCATGCTTCGCACTGCAAGGCCACCATCGTTAGTAGTGCGCTCTTCCTGAGGAACTGTATGGCTTACAGCGGCCTTCCGGGTGCGACTGCCTAAGGTCTTCCGGTTCGCAGCGACGTCCTGGGTCGCGAGGCGACGGGTCCGTCTTGCCCGAAGGGATCCTCCGCGATCGATGCGACGTCGTGTCCGAGCTGAGTCGAGCGGTCTTGGAATTGTTCATGGGTGAATGGCAGTCGACCGTGCTCGATCACGACTAGATATTACGGTCAGATAATGGTCACAGAGGCGAAGGAAAGGGAGGCACACACAACGTAGCACAGATTCAGTCAGAATATATACACGCTCCGTGGATGGATTGAGCATGATGCATATATCGGGATTCGCATCGAGAGCAAGAGACATGTTGGGTAGCGGCACTAGAAGGAACAACTGCAGAGGTATGTCGGAATCGGCTTGAAGGCGAACGCTACGGGAGAGAACTCATTTATACTGTTGAGGGTGAGAAGGGAGCGCACATGTTGGTAGTCCGACGGCCTCAAGTGAGGGTTCCTCAAAATTTCGGAGGCGACACCGTCTCGCCGATTGGGGAGCATAGGCGAGAGGAGAAGCTTTACAGGGGCTTTCGCTCTTGTGTTCGCCAATGACGGTATCGATGCGCACATCGCGCATGATGCACCGCGGCGGGTATCGCTAGACACCTGTAGGGGATAAATTTCAGCCCATGTTGGTTTATGACCATACTGATCCTCAACTATAGCAGATCGCGCGCAGTGACATGAGACCCGTGAGTAGGCAGAGCGGCTCCTTGAATATTTGGACATGTAATATGCACGCAGTCCGTATCGATATGTTGAAGAGCATAGGTTCTGCCGACTCTAGGGGTGGTTCGGGGCAACACTGAAGCGGCATAGCCATCGGCGTGGATTCGTGGGCCCGGGTGGTGGGGCTACGAGTCATCGGCACGTTCTTGGAGTTCAGTGTGGTCGTCCGACTTCATGTCCATGTCAGCGGAATAGCCGTATCTGCAGGCTTGTGCCCGTCAGCATTGAGAGCCATCAGTCTCAGGCGGCGCACTTACCGCAACCCCAATCCACCTCGGCATGCTTCGTGAGGCTTCGTGTTGATGTTTTAGCTCCGAGGACCGGAACGCGCATGACGGACACCCACAGCGGAGAAACTGCTCCAAGGCACAAAGATCCCTGAGGCCTGGGTCGATGCCGTGGACTTGGCAAATGTACCGCCGGGATGGCAGACAAACTATATACTATACGGTACCGCAGGGAGCCGCGGTAGCCGTATCCGTCCAAAGTTCACTTCCCATTCTAGAGCCATGCAGGACGTCTGCGGAGCGTCTGTCTGCATAATGCTGTTTATCAGTACGTCTGGTGCCTGTTGCGAAACCCGGGCAGGCCACGTATACGCGACTCACATAGGAAACATTTCGTTACTATACCTCTGTAGTAATATCCATAAAACGACCAGCATTCCGCACAATGAAGAGCACGAGTCACCGTCCGGTACCAGATGGTGGTCGTGTTCAGAGCGGCTATGAACAGGCCAAAGCTGTGCGAAATGCCAGCAAGTGCGTAGGCGCCCGTCACCTGTTCTCTTCACCACCACCACCACCAGCTGCCCGGCCTTTCGCTTTCCTCTCTCCTGTTCGACGCTGAGGCGGCCGTCGACCTCACGAACTGCTTACGACTCGCTGTGCGACCTCTTCATATCGGATCTCTCTAGCTGATTCTGCAACATGGGCGTGCGAGGCCTCCCACTCCTCTTGGTGGCACTCTTCGTCTGCCTGAGCCAGACCGTACTCGCAATCAAGTTCAACGTCACCGCTGCCCGCTATCCACCAGCGAAGTGCATATGGAACGCCGCGCACCCGGGCGCGCTCGTGATCATCACCGCGAATGTCGGCCCGGGCGAGGGCCAGCGGCTCGACATCGAGGTCGTCGACTCGAGCGAGCACAAGAACGTCTACCTGAGCAAGAAGGGCATCAGTGGGGAGAAGCGGTTCGCCATCACAGCACACGCGGAGGAGGACATTGGTGTTTGCTTCAGGAACTACCTCGAATCTGGTACGTGGTACTTTGTGAACCGAGCTTCTGGGCAACGACTGACGCGGTCGTCGCTAGGTGCTCCGAACGACAGCAAGCCGAAGTCCCGGGTTGTTGACCTCGATATTGATATTGGTGCTGATGCTGTTGACTACAAGTGAGTGTCTATCGACGTCTCCCAGATCCTCAGCTGACCGCGATTTCCCCCCGTGCAGCGCTATTGCGAACCAGGAGTCGCTCTCCGCGCTTGAGACGGAAATGCGCAAGCTGGAAGGTATCGTGAAAGAGATTGTGGACGAGATGGAGTACCTGAAGTCGCGAGAGGAGCGGTTCCAGCTGACGAACGGTGCGTCCGGCCCTCACGCTCACCCCTACGCGAACGCAGCTCACGCACATCTCGCCTTCGGCAGTGTCCACGCAATCGCGCGTGAAGAACTTCGCGTGGTTCACGATTCTTTCTCTGATCGGGCTAGGTGTCTGGCAGATATTCCACCTCCGCGCGTTTTTCAAGCGGAAGTATCTCATCGACTAGAGCAATCTATCGCGATTCGAGGCTTGTCACCACATGCTTTCCGCTTCATCTGCCCGTGGCTGAGTTATGCACGTAGAGCTGAGCGTAGGTTCTCGATGCTGGCGTCGTGGGCTTCCTTGCAACCAGAGTAGCGTATGCGCCTGGCGCCAGCCTGCTACCGCACGGCCTCTCGATCATACAGGCCACCGATGTACAGTGGCGTCCGTCATTCGCGCTCCCAAGTGATATGATGTAGGGGTAGCGATACAACTGATAATCCCACAGGAGCGCGTACAGCAGGACGCACTTCACTGCTTCTCGGCGTCCCACCCTCGGCTCGACTCGCCATCACCATTTCCCACTCTGCTTCGCCTTCTTGCTTCTGCGCTCTAGCCAATGCCACAGTCTTCGCCAACATAGATTATCCTGCTCGTTGTCTAAGTCTCCCACTCTTCTGTCCGAAAGCCCGCTCCTGCGCCCGCACCCGTACAAGCCACCGATAGAGCCTCTGCATCTCCCACCAACCCGGCTCCAGAGGCAAAATGATCTCAAGCCCCGGGAAGACCAGCGAAAGAAACGACGCCACGCCCACGGTGTCACCCAGCAAGGAACCCCTCGCGTCGAACTCCACCAGCGCAGGAACGGAGTTCCCAGATAGTGGTACAGGGGGGATGATGGGGTGTTCGCGTTGCGAGTCCGGAGGAGGCGCAAGCCGCAGGTCTACCGCGAGCGCGAGCTTCGTCATGCGAGGGCAGCGCTGTGCGAGCCGCAGTAGGCCCCAGGCCGTTGCGTAGGGGAAGTCGTCGTCCTCGGGCGAACGCGCCGCCTGTGGCCGGATGTCGATGTTCCACGCCCACGTGAGGACGAGCTCGACGATGTGGGGCCAGTTCTCTACCATAGCCGCGAGCGCGACGTCGTCGACGACGATGACGCACTGTCCGGTGATGATGAGGCGCCGCAACGCTGTCCGAAGGGAAAAGAGAGGGGCGATGTCCTCAGACCAGTATATCTCATGCCCGCAGCAGATTCTCTGCTCGAACAAGATGCCTCCGATAGTGACGAAGATGTCGGTGATGGAACTTGCAGAGGGGAGCCGACCGATTGCCGCGCAGAGTGCGTTGAAGACGATCGGGGTCGGCAACGGGTCGGCTGGGCTGCGGATGGATAGGGCGTGCAGAGATGGGGTAGTGAGCAGGTTCAGAAAAGCCGTGCTCCACTCGAAGTCGATCTTGTGCAGGGTGAGCTGGAGAAGCACAGGGAAGAATACGGCACCCCTTTCGTGAGGCAACGCATTCCAAGTATATTCGTCCGAATTGACGTGCAGCAACAATGATTCCAGGCAGGGCAGACGGCCCAAAGCGAGGAGAGCATCTGGCGCAACACGCACCGAGCGGCTGCTAAAGCTGGTGAGATGAGCAAATAGGCCAATGTCTGAGCCGTACAGCAAGCCCGTTTTGTGGGAGTAGCCTACGCCGTATTCGGGTACGGCCTCTATGCTGAGATGCTCCATGGAAGTACCAGCCACACCGGATAGGCACCGGACGAGTTCAGTTGCATGCTCGGGCACCTTGTATGCGTCGATGCACTAGACCTTCCAGTTCCTCAGCCTAGGCCCGAGGAGCAGGTCGGCGGGATGAAACAGGATGTCACGCCATGGCAAATTCCAGTGTTGTTTCTGTTCTTCATGATAGAGCGATTGTAGGGTTTGGAAGGAGGGGTCGTGGTGCATGTATCGATAGGAAGTCCCACGTCGCTGACGGAATGTGGTGATGAAAGCTCAAGAAGCATGGGGGCCCGGAGGGCACTTCGAGATATCTTAAACGATCCCCGGTAAGAGGGTCTCGTGGATAAGAGTCGCACCCAAGCTTCATGATGTAACGAGAATAGATACGAAAGCGCTCGAAGTCCTGTTGTTCCGGGGTTCGCAGGATGACCTATGTAGCAGGCTACGGTAAGCAGTGGGATCCGACCACACACCAAGGAGACTACACTCACCAACTGAACTCCTACTTTGCCAGGATTAGGACTGTTGTAGACGAGCGGCGCAGCAGTGCATAGGTTCTCAGGCAGCGTGCGGAGCAGTGGAGCCAGTGATTGTAGACATCCCACCAGCCTTCCGATTCGGAGTCGTTCCGCATCACACGCAGCTGCGGGAATGACAGAGACAGGAACGATGCGATGCACATCGGGTCGCCGAGCAGGGACCCCGTCGTGTCGAGGTCCAACAGCCCAGGTATTTCAGGCCCTGAAAGATGTACCGGAGGATCCAGTGGTGTAAACTGGAATCCCGGATCTGCGCGGGATATGGGATAGAAGCGCAAATCGAGCGCGAGCGCGAGCTTGGTCATGCGTGGGCAATCGCGGGCGAGCTGGAGGAGACCCCAGGGTGTCGCGTAGGGAAAGTCGTCGAATTCGAGTATGCGCTCGTCATCTGGACGGGGATGGGTAGTGTATCCCATAACGAGCTCCACAAGTTCAAGCCACGTTCGTGATATCACCTCGAGCGCGAGGTCATCGAGGATGGTCGTGCATCCACCTGTGATGGAGAGGCGCTGGATAGCGGGTAAGGTGAAGAGAGGGGATACATCTTCCGACCAGTATGTTGCGCGCCGGGAGGGGATGTGTCTAGAGTCGAGGACATTGATGAAGAGGTCGGTAACTGAGCAAGCGGCGGGGAGGTTACTGATCTCGACACAAAGTGCCTTAAAAAGGCGTGGAGGCGGCGGTACGTCGTCTGCACAGCGGACGGACAAAACGCGTAGCGAGATGGACGACACCATTCGCAGAAATGATGTGCACCATTCAATGGAGATGTCGTGCAGGGAGAGCCGTAGGAGGGCAGGGTAGAGGTCTGCACACCGTCCGTGAAGCAGCGCGTTCCACGAGTACTGCGCGGGATCGACGTGCACTAGCAGTGACATCGTAGCTGGCCCAGAGCGAATAGCGCATCCGGCGCGATACGCACGGAGCGACTGCTGAAGGTAGTAAGGCCCTGGAAGAAGCGGATGTCCGTTCCGTACAGCAATTTGGCGCGGGGGAGAAAGTCGTGAACGTCCGGTACGACCTCGAGGCTGAGCTCCTCCAATGTTGTGGCGACGCTTGAGAGGCTGCGGATGAGCGTGGTGATGTGCTCTGGATCTCCGTATGGTTCGCTAGTCCAGACGATTGCGATTTTCCGTAGTTTGGGCCCGAACAAGAGCTCGGCTGAGTGATACGGGGTTCTGCGCCAGTCTAAATCTGTACGGAGGGCCCTCTCGTTGTGATAGACGAGGTGTAGATTTGGGAGGAGCGGACGTGGCCCGAATGCCAACAGGAAGTCCCAAATGGCGTAATGGATGTGGTGGGAAGACGCTAAGGGGTACTCGGAGTCATCGGACGATAGCGTTTCTTCAGCGAGGAAGCCCTGTGTAACTCCATAAAAGCCATGCTTTCTGACCCGCCTGGAGTACTCGGAGAAGCGCATAAAGTCTCTCGGGACGGGAGAGCGAAGGATTACCTGCGAACGTCTCAGCATGGGAGTCCATGCACGCCAGCAGCAAGGTAGCACTCACAAACTGGGATCCTGCGCGCGGGAGACGTCCATCGACACTATCGTAAACAAAAGGGGCGACGATGCATAAATCCTCGGGAAGTGTGCGCAGGAGCGGGGCGAGCGAGCGAATCGAGTGCCAGAGCGTGTCCAAAGCAGGCTCGCTGAGTGAACGGCAAGTAAGAGCGAGGGCAGCGAGATCACGGCTGACGGCGGAACCTGCGCCTTCGCGTAACGAGATGGCACGGCATATGCGTAGCACAGTGTCCAGAGGTAGAGAAGTGATGTTGGGCAGTTCTGCCATGACCTCGTCTCGAGTATGTTCGCGGACCAGTGGGCTACAAGTGGTGTGAGATGGTGGTGGGAGACAAAGCCCAACCTCCGCGTTTGCGGTTCGAATTCCTCGTCCTCGTGCCCGGACGGTATTGGGGGGCCATGCGGCTCATCGTTCCAATTTTGGTGAGGACCCAGCTAAGACGGTCGCGACATGGCACTTCGAAGCAAAGCAATGCTCGCATTACCGTCGTGGGTGTGACAACTCTCAGTCACAGCGCTGAATGGCACTCGTTCTTCGGTTCGGCTTAGACTTCCGCTACCGGTGACGGAGTGACAGGAACGATCTCTGAAGCATCTGGGGATGTGATTACGATTCTCGGAACGTAACGGCCCGTAGACATCCACTCACATGCGGTGCGTAGGTGCCACAACGATGGAGGATTGCCATATTTGTATTTGGAGGAGCCTCCGCAAGTCGGCACGGCATCCCTGGTGGGATGCACTGTCGGAGGCACGGGGTCGAGCGTGATATTGTCTTTCGAGCCCTAACAGCGTGTTCTATACAAGCACACAAGCTGGCTACATTTGATCCTACATCACTTCCAAGAAAGTGTTATCAGACTTTGATTTTGTGCAGATAGAAACAAAGTTAAACTTACACGTACGTCGACATCGTGCACGGGCTATGCCTCTGATGAGTCGGGTTCGCGAAGCCGCATCCTCTCCTTCAACGCCCACGCCCTCTCCTGCCTCCGCACTCGCGTAAACCACGCGTGAAAGAGTACCGGCATCCCCCGCGCCCCTCGCGACGCCGCGTGGTTCCATATCACGCCCAGCTGTGGAAACAACAGAGAGAGGAACGATGCAATGCTCATCGGGTCGCCGAACAGGGACCCCGTCGCGTCGAACTCCTGGAGCGCAGGCGCTTCACAGACCGAACGGTATACTGGAGTGGTCCACGCGAGTTGTAGGTTGGGGTCGGCATAGTATGCGGCAGAGAAGTGCAGGTCGACGGCGAGGGCGAGCTTCGTTATGTGCGGGCAGCCGCGGGCTAGCTGGACGAGGCCCCAGGGCGTCGGCAAGTCTTCGTGCGCCGACCTGTATTGCTCTTCGCGAAAGCGGGGACGGGTTTCTAGGACGAGCTCCACAAGATCGGGGCAGCTCTGCGACAGCGCCTCGAGCGCGGCATCGTCGAGGATGGTTGTGCAGCCGTCACCTGAGATGATGAGGCGCTGCACGGCCAATAGGGAGAGGAGAGGCGCTATGTCCTCCGACCGGTATATCCCCTTCCTTGGATAGTTGCGTCCTGAGTGAACGAGGGTGATGGAGAGGTCGACAATTGATCTGGAGGAGGGGAGGCTGCCAATCGCGACACAAAGTGCCTTGAAGTGGGCCTGGGGCGGCGGCGGTCGATCTCCGGGGCAAATGGAGAGCGTCCGCAACGATGTCGACGACACCATCCGCAGAAAAGATGCACACCACCCAACGCATGTTTCGTGTATGGTGATCTGTACGAGCGCGGGGAACAGATTGGAACACCCCCGTGAGGCATGGCGTCCCAAGGGTACTCGGCCACATTGGCACGAATCAGCAACGTCTCCAGAAACGGCAGTGTTGCCAGAGCAATGAGCGCATCCGGCGCGACGCACACTGTGCGGCTGCTGAAACTGGTGAGACGACCAAGGAAGGAGAGCTCCGTGCCAGAAAGATAACCGGTTGTGGGAATGGGGAGTTCGTAGACGTTCGTGTCGACCTCGATGCTGAGCTCCTCCACAGAAGTGGCAATGTATGACAGGTTGCGAATGACCTCGGTGGCATACATGAAATCGAGGTACGGGTCGACGCAGGCCACTTCCACCTTCCGTAGTCTGGGCCCGAAGAGCAGATCGGCGGAATGAAACGAGACTTTGCGCCAGTCTACGCCTATGTCGCCCAACCATTCTTTGTGGTGTATGAATATGATATTAGGCAGAAGCGGTCTTGGTCCGAACGCCGACAAGGAATCCCAGACCGCGAAGCTGATCTTGTGAGGAGATGTCAAGGCGTATCCCTCGGCGATGTTCCCGCAGGGGAGGCCTCGTGAAATTCCGAGACGCTTGACGCGCCTAGAGTACGTGAAGAAGCGCGTGAAGTCACTCGACACTGGGGCTCGAAGAAAGACCTCCGCCAGCCTCAGCGGGAACCCAGGCGTGCAACAACAAACATAGTACTCACAAACTGGGACTTTGCATAAGAGGTACGAACGGAGCTTGTTATGATCTCGGGCACCGAGCGCAACAGTGGGGCCCCGCAGGTGGCCGCACCGGAAACGAACGGCGCGACGGTACGCAGATCTTCGGAAAGTGTGCGCAACAGCGGGGCCAGAGTGTGGATCGTGTGCCAAAGTGTATCGAAGGCGGGCTCGCTGAGTGAGTGGCAGGTAAGGGCTACCGCCACCAAGTCGCGACGGATGGCGGCGTTTGGACCCTCTTGCGATAGAAGGAATTTGCATATGCGTAGGATGGTCTCCAGAGGTAGACGGCAGATGGTGGATGGTGATCTCATGATCCGACCTGTAAAGCGCGTTAGCGGAAGCACCTGTAATGGAGGTACTGCCGAAAGCCCAACCTTCAGCGGCCATGATGTGGATCTTCCTGGTAACGAGACGTTGTCTTGAAGTCGTAGAGCTCCTTCTCACCTGGAAGGGAAAGAAACAGCGCCGAAGGTCCAGCTACCGTTTGGTGCCACTGGGCATGCGAGTGACGTTCAGTGGCAGCAGGAGGCACGAATTATCACTTCAGCGTGACTGCCTCATGGAGCAGATCCCCTCATCTTCGCAGCTGCGTGACTCGTCGTGGCCTTACGTGCCCGCTAGTCTGCCCAGAACCTGGAGGGGAATGGGCCGATGGAGACGGGCGACAACTTATCGCACATCTACAAGCAGAGGCGTAGCAGCATAGAAAGGGCAGATGACGGAGCTGTAGAACCGAATTTGGGACAATGGGGCGGGCGCTGCCGGGCAGAAGAAACAGCACCAAGGTACATCCGTCGACGCAGTGTGTACGGTGCTAGCTACACCTCTGAGGTGGGCTCGCGCAGCCGCTTTCCTTGCTCCAGCACCCACGTCCTCTCCTGCGCGCGAGCCAACACGCGGCAGACGTGGAACTCCAGTACGTTCCACTAGTCATCGGCATCTGTGAAGTACATCACGTACGGGAGGCGCGGAAAGGCCGAGGAGAGCAGCGACGCGATGTCCGGTTCCAAGTGCTCCCCAGGCACGAAGCCCGTGATGTCGAGTTCGCGGTCAGGATTGAGGAGCTCGCCTTCATGGCCGGGACCGTTGTCCAATACGAAGGCCAGTGTCGCGAGACTGGGCCAGCTTCACGAGGTTGTCTGCAGTGCAGGGTCGTCCAAGATGATTCAGTATGTGCCTTCGAGTCTTCGACAACGAGGCGGCGGAGGGCAGTTGAAGCGAGGAGAGGCGCAAGAACTTGCATTGGTAATACTGCGCATTGCATAGCTCGAGTTGGACGACATTACTGCTACCAACGCGAAGTTGTGGTTGTGGGAGTCGTCGAATGCAGAGTCAGACCACAGCTATATAGCCCGATGGACTTCCCGAAACGCCTTCTCTCCGAAGTTCTTGATGCGCTTGGAGTAGCTGAAAAAGCGCATGAAATCGCGTACGACGGGTATCCGAAGAAAATCTGCATGGCAATCTCTAGCTTCGTGCCACTTGGAGCAGTAAAAACAGTGACGCACCAGTTTAGACCATGGATCATAATCACTATCCACCGCATGTCCTTGACCATGAGCGCTACTCGCGGGAACAGATACAACCGTGTACAGGTCCTCGGGCAGTGAGAGAAGTGAGAGAAGAAGCGTCTAGAGCGTGTGCTAAAGAGAATCGAAGGTAGGTTCACTCAGAAAGCGGCAGGTGAGTGCGAGAGACAACTCTTATCATCGTCCCGTTTTGGTCAGCCACGGAGACTAGGAGCTCGGAACGTCAAACGACGCAGCATGTCGACAGATGCATGAGACAACACTCAGAGACAGGGAATAGATATCGCAAGTCGTACGCGATGGGCGTCGGGAAGGAAGGAGTCGAGAAGGAGCACTGAGCATAAGGAGGAAGCCGGAGGAAGACGCCCGGGATATCCCACGCGCGTCTAGCACGCGGTGGTAAACCACCGGCGAGTCGGACTCAACTTGAACTCTATCCTTCCCTGCTCGTACTTGCCAACCGTCCGCTGAGATTCTGGTACAATGGCCCACCCTTTACAACATACTATGGCAGAATGCCATCAATAAAGTCTTTGTGCCACTGAAAGTAACGCTAGTCTGAGGAGACAATTTAAAAGGCGAGTTGCAGGGCTTTAAGAACGGATGCACCGTCGGATGCTCCTCCTTCCTGCGCCACTCTCCCCGTCTAACTTCTTTCCTCGCCCGACTCATCTATATGAACGGTGACTACATTTTCGGTCCCCTAGTAGACTGTTCGCTCACAGATCTAAACAGACTCATACAGCATCCAGGATATACCCGGCCGCGGCCAAGGTGCCGTCGCAGCGCGAGCAATCAACTCTGGAGAGCTGATTCTAGAGGAGAGCCCTCTGTTGATCCAACAATACACAGTCACCGCCCATGACCTAGCAGTCATACTATCCCGCCTTCCCCGAGATGACCAGATCCGTTTCCTCTCTTTGTCCAACGCTTGGTCGATCCACAAAGGCGCCTATAACCCGCTGGTAGGCATATGGCTCACCAACGCACTCCCCTGCGGGACGCCCGAAGATCCGAAAGGGGACCTAACCGAGGTCGAAGGCATCTTCCCTGCCGCCGCACGATTCAACGGCTCATGCCAGCCCAACGTCTACCACTGGTGGGACGATGTGGCTCAAAGGCTCGTGTTGCACGCCGTCCGAGACATCGATCCGGGCGAGGAGCTCTGTCTTGGATATGTGGACGTCCTTGCGCCTCGCGCAGACAGGCGTGCGGGACTGGAGGAGTACTACAACTACCTGTGCTGTTGCGAGGTGTGCTCGCTCCGGGGGCAATCGTTGCGGGACAGTGACCGTCGTCGCCGTCAACTTGCCCAGATCCGCATAGATATGGTTGACTATCTGGACCCGGCCTTCGGATTGCACAAGGCAAGTAATCACGCAGCGTGGTAGGATGGGTTAGCATGCTCACGTCACATAGATCAAGCTCGCCCTTCAACTGCTGCAGGAGGAAGATATACTCGAATATAGTAGCGCCTCTTTCTATATCAAGGGGTTTGATTTCTGCGCGAGTACGTACCCTTCTTATGCACGAGGCATCGTCGCTCGACTTAACTCTCTGCGTTTGTGTGCTTCTAGTGGCCGGAGATGTTGAGAGTGCCCGTGCCTGGGCCAAGAAGGCGTGGGAAGCTCTGTCCAGGACAAGGGGACCAAACAGCTCATTCGCCCGACACTGGGATAGTCTTGCGCAGCACCCTGAGGACTCAGACGTTTTCGGGAGCGGAAGAAAGAAGTACAAGCTTATGGGTCCGGAGTTCTGAGACGGGCGCGTCGGTATGTGCAGAACCCGCGATAATGTTGCAGTACGTCAATGTATGCGCATGAGGCGCGAGGTTCGTCGAGTTGTACCCCACACTACAATCTATTTTGAATATATGAGTTGTTACTTTCGATGTCGTTCGCTGAACTTCGGCTCAACAGGATTTCAGAGCTTTGTACGGACGGCCTTCCAGTCTCGCGCGACCATGTCAGGGCCGATGAGAAGACGCCGTTCCATAATGCTCGAGACTACGAGCCTAAACCACGTTGTAGCATCTCCGGTCATCCTGGGGCCCTGCCTTCCTCTGATCGTGGCTAAAGCGGTAGCTGCGTTCGCTCAAGTGGGATTCACCTTCACTATAGTGGTGGAGCCTTCTCTACTTCTGAGGTCTCCGCTGCTTCGATGCTCCCTAGTGCTGCGGTAAGAAGCACAAATGTCTCGAATTATACCAGCCAGCGGCGCGCCCTAGATCTAATCTTCTCGCCCTAGCAGAAGGTGCGGCAATATAAGCACCTGCTTCACAAGTCGACAGATGTTATACCCCTCCATCCCCTCAGTCGCCGCATCACACTCATGGACGGTATGTTTGTGCTGCATCGAACAGTACACGCACAGCTAATGAAAGGGGGCCAGTCGTTTATACTATAAAAGATATACCGGGCAAAGGTCGTGGCCTCGTCGCCGCCCGCGCCCTTTCCCGTGGAGAGCTCATTCTCGCCGAATCCCCCCTCATCGTCCAACCACCCTCCTACACCAACGCCACGATTCTCCGTGCGCTCTCCGCGCTCTCCGACGCCCAGCAGCGCGCCTACTTCAGCCTCGCGAACGCGCACAAGGGCGTCCACCCGCCCCCGCTCGGCGTGTTCAAGACCAACGCGCTGCCGTGCGGTGACCACGATATCACCACCGGCACCGCGGCGGGCAGCGGCGCGGTGTTCGTGCTCAGCTCGCGGTTCAACTCGTCGTGCGACCCGAACGTGAACAACTACTGGAACGCCAACCAGGGGATGGTCACGTTCTGGGCCGTGCGCGACATCGCGGAGGGCGAGGAGCTCCTGATCTCGTACGGGGAGCACTTCGCGGAGAGGGACGCGCGCCGCGCGCGCCTGAAGATGCAGTTCGGGTTCGTGTGCGCGTGCACGGCGTGCTCGCGCACGGGCGAGGAGCTAGAGGCGAGTGACCGGCGCCGCGTCGCCATCGCGAGCCTGTACGACGAAATTGGGCAGTACGGAGCTATGCCTGCAGTTGGCATTCGGAAGGTAAGTACGCTAAGGGCCAATCGTGCATTTGGTGGATGACCCAGCATATTCGCGTACGCGTGTTAGGTCAAGGAGGCGATCAAGCTGCTCGCAGAGGAAGGCCTCCTTGACACCAGAGGAGCCTCCTTTTACTACGACGGATTCCAATTTTGCGCATGCAAGTCCGCCACGCTTTTGTCCCTACGTGTATTTCTAACGCGAGAGCTTCTCTGCGCAGCCGTGTCCGACACCAAGAACGCGAAGGCTTGGGCAACGAAGGCCTGGCAAGGGTACTGCGCGGTGAGGGGTCCCGACAGCGTCGATGCCAAGAACATGAAGAAGTACGTGCAGAACCCTCGCGCACACAGGGCGTTTGGGCTGCTGCCGAAGAAGACGCTTTCTGGGCCGGAGTGAGCTGCTACCCTTGGTAGCGATGAGCGCGTGCTGCAACAATGATGTCCCTTTCTTGTTCGTGAACCAATAATAAAGTGTCTTCTGAGATCCTCAACTCGGTCCATTTTTCACCACTCACGCAAGCTACCGTCTTCACCTTTCCACACGGCGTTCCGCCAGGCCTTCTCGGTTGAATGCTTAGCAGCTGCTTCTCGCACGAGGGCTTCGTTGATCTCAATTCCAAGTCCCGTTCCTGCAGTCTCTATGAACATCTTCACGCCGAAACGCAAAGAGGGGAACAAGAGTGCTTACCGTCCAAAACCTCGACGTAGCCGTTCTTGACGGCAAATACGGCGGGGTTTACCAGATATGTGAGCAAGTCTGCGCCTTCGTTGTAGTGCATCTAAGTGAATCAGAGGTATATGTGTGAAGGTCATTCTCGGAAACACGATACACGCACCTGCAAGCTCATTTCCTGTATGACAACTAGTGACATCACACTGAGTCAAGGGAGCCCTTACACTAGCAACAAAAAGGGGCTTACAGTTTGGTGCAGAAGCGGCAACCTGCATGCACGCGGCAAGCGCGATTGGGCCGAGCGGACAGTGCGGCGCTAGCGCGACATCGTACGTCTCTGTGTACGACGCGAGGCGATGGAGTTCGCTGATCCCACCACAGTGTGAAACCTGCAAGTTCTGTCAACTCTCACACGTTCGCGTCGCAATGAAGAAAAGTCACTGACATCGGGTTGCGCAATGTCTATTGCGCGACGCTCTAGGTACGGCCGGAAGTCGTGCCGGGAGTACAGTCGTTCTCCCAGGGCGATCGGCGTGGACACCATCTTCGCGAGGTCGCCAATCTCCTCCGTCTGTGTAGGCAACAGAGGCTCTGGCGCTCCTTGTCAGAACACTGTACCTCCACGAAAACGTCGAAATGTACCTTCGATAAAGAGGGGCGCCAGAGGCTCAAGCGCCTTCGCGAGCTGCTTCGCCATGCCCTTATGCAGCCGCCCATGGAAATCGATACCCACGTCCAGCCCGAGCGACTTCACCTCGCGCACGCGCGCGACGGTGTCCTCCAGCAGCGCTGGCGTGTCGATCCAGCTCACCGCGTCCGTCGCGTTCATCTTGACCGCGGTGAAGCCCTGCGCGTGGCGCTCCGCCGCGCCGTCGTACACGTCCGACGGCTTGTCGCCGCCGACCCAGACGTACACCCGGACGCGGTCGCGCACCTTCCCGCCGAGGAGCTGCCAGACGGGCACACCGAACCGCTTGGCTTTGATGTCCCACAGCGCGATGTCGAGCCCCGAGAGTGCAGACTAGGTGAGAGCAGGCTCTTGCCAGTCAGTCTGTGAGTGATGGCAAACAGTGGAAGCCGGAGGTACTGACCATGAGCACTGGGCCACCTCTGTAGAACCGGGAGCGATAGGCGTGCTGCCAGATGTCCTGGATCTGCTCGGCGTCCCATCCGATGAAGCGCTCCGCGAGGTCCTTGAACGCGCCCTCGATGGCCTCGGTGTGGCCTTCAAGAGTGCCCTCTCCCCATCCGACGATGCCCGACTCTGTTTCGACTCGCACAAAGAGCCATCGCGGCGGAACGCGGAAAACCTAGAGTGGGCGCCAATGAGCATACTTGTTATGAATAAGTACTGGATCGTATTACCTCGATCTTCGTGATCTTGTTCGGCGATGACATGGTGGGCGCTGCGATAAGTTGGTGAGGCTACTGTTCCAAACCTTGCGCACAGAACGGTCAGTGGGAGGAAGAGAGTGATATCGTTCCAGCGGTAGGAACGGGCAGGTGTAACGCCGAAGCTTCTCGCACATTGGATCTGGATAGGAGGTCCAGAATGTCAGCTGGTGCATAAAGGGAGCCATCCGCGGGCCGGGGTCGGCTCGCACGTCCCTTGAAGGCATGTTCTGAACTCAAATGCCGGAAAGTATGTAGACACGCTGTGCCTTGCATTTCCTGGTTCGTAAGTTCTGCAATCGGCGGAGTGGGAATTGAGAGTTCAAATGGTTAATGTGCATACACTGACTGAGAAGTACTCCGAAAGGCCATCCAGAGTCCAAGCAAGCTATGTATGGACGTGTCTCAGGTAGCATATATGTCGTTGTAAGTCGTGAAATGCCTGGCGGCAAAGAAGGACTGCCTGAACATGAATGAGCGGATTAGATGCGCATTGCGGGGAACAGACACCGTTCGTGAATAGGGAACCGGATTCGAAGTCGCCACTAGTCGGGCCCGTGCAGCGTCGCACGCGGCAGCACGCCGGCTAGCTCGTGGGCCCGAGGATTGGCCCAGTACATCTTGAACGCGCGCGACGCAGGGCTGTCAGGCCCGGAGGTATTGCAGGAAGCCTCCCAGGCCTTGCGAATCCATGCTTTTGCGTTCACAAAGTCGGAGACCTAACCGGGCGGTGTCATTATCGGGCGCGAACGGGAGTCTAGAGCGCTGGGGTGCGTACCAGAATGCAGAACTGAAAGCCGTCGAAGCAGAATGACGCCTCGTAGTGGACCAGTTCTTCCTCCTTCAGCAACTGGAGGGCAAGTTTCACCTGCACGTAGGAGCCCCGTGAGCAGCGCCTGAGCCAGTCGATGACGAAGGAACGAACCTTCCTGAGCCCAAGGGTTGGCTCGTTCCCACATACAGCCACCTCCTCAAACAGCCGGCGGATCGCGGCCCTCCGCCTGTCGCTCTCCGCGAGCTCCTCGAACCCTAACGCACACGCCTCGCACACGCACTCGAACCCATACGCGCTCTGGAGCTCCTCCGTCCTCTGCGCGCGCGTCCCGATCACATCCACATAGTTCAAGCACAGCTCCTCACCCTCCGCGACGTCGCGCAGCGCGCGGAACGCCATTTGTTGCGACGTTTCGTCCCACGAGCGCGCAAGGTTCGGCCGGCACGAGTGATTGAGTCGCGCGGCGGTGAGGAACACCCCCGCCCTGCGGCCGCTCCGTGTCTTGCCGCACGGAAGTGCGTTCGTCTCGAAGATGCCGAGGGCCGGCAGCACTGGCTGGGTGCCCGGGGCCCCGGAGCCCTTGGATTTGTGCGCATTCGCGAGGTTGAAATACTGCCGCTGTTCGTCGCGCGTGCACTGGGACAGCGCAGCCATCACTGTAGAGTTCGTACGGGTGGGGGGAGAGGGCTGGGTGAACATGGGGGCTTCGCATAGGACGATGGTGCCCTTGGAGATAGCTCGCGTTGCGAAGAGCCCGACGCCGTCGGTAAGCGGAGCGGCGGCTATCTTGTATGGAGGTGAAGATTCGTCTGTCGAGGAGCTGGAGGATTCCTGGCCATGGCCTGGAGACGGAGACGTAGGTGGAGAATCGGGTGTTGAACTGACCGTCGACTCGTCCGCGTCCTCGTCTTCGTCTGGGGTCGTGATCGGTTCGAGAGAGGGTGTATGGGCGACGTACAGGGACGAGCGAGAGTGGCGGTACCTGCTTGATCCATGCCGCATCGACGGCCTTCCGGGAGGGCTCTGTACACGAGTGGCCATCGTTGTAAACGCAGCAAGCGCAGCAGAGTAAGTGATCAGAGGAGGGCGGACAGGCGCAAGAGGGCAGGCCAGGCGCGAGGCAAGAGGGGTAGAGGCAGAGGCAACCCAGAGGGCGACTAGTGGTGGGCTAGCAGCAAGGTGGGGAAGCTAGCGGCTTGTCCGGGAAGGCGCACTCGCGCCCGTTCATGCACTGGTACACGCGTCGGTACACGGATGTCAAGAAGCACGGAGAACTCGGCGAGTAACGGCTCGCCTCGCACGGGCTCATCGTACATGAAAACACGAGCCTTTCTCCTTGTCGTAGTCTGTAGAGGACATGGCCACAACCGCATGAATCCTGCTGGTGGAAGATGTCCAGCCTTCAGCTCTGATATGTTTGTCGACGTTCAGTAGACGGTGGGAAGGGCCGCATGGACAGCTTCCGGAACAAGGCATTTTCACACACCTGGGGATACTGATGGTGAGGGAACTGCTAAAGAGACGTCGCACGAAGCAGCGAGGGCGTACCTTTCCATCATTCCGCGTGTAATCACCGCTCAGGCAGTTCCGCGGAGCTTTAGCGGATGCGATCCGCACTTCCGTGCAAGCTTCAATGTTGACGCGTTGACGCTTCGCATTCATTACAAGTGTCCGCGAAGCATCCCCTCCATTGTGCCGGCATCCGAATGGCATGTTGAGTCTATATCCCGGTGCGGACGGAAGTGGCATAGGATGCACTACCCCGGGTTCAGGTCGTGCGCTGTGACGCGAGTGTGCACTCGATGCCGCTATTCGAGTGACGGAGTTGCGGTATCCAACTGTGATGGTAGCACGCGGAAATTATCATGAAGAGAAGTAACAGCACCTTATATACAGAGTCTGCCCCATGTACAAACCCAGCGTAATAGACACGTCAACGAGGTAACGCAGTGGAAGCCGAGGCATGCGCCCCTGCCTGACGGTAGACGTCCCATTCCTTGTATGTTGTGCTGGACATTTTGCTGTATCAGTCGAGGCATTGTGTCGACAAGAGTCCAAATGATGGGGTCGGAGACAAACGGAAAGATACCTCGCGCGCATACTGAACGCCTCGGCAAGCCCCGGTAAACAAGCGCTCGCTCCCTACGCTAAATCCTAGGGTTCCTCATATACTAATGGGGAACCCGAAAGGCCCGGGTCTATTTCTTTGTTGAAATGGATATGAAAGTCCGCCAAGGGGGATTCAGAGAGTAATTATTGCGCGTGCAGCGTTTGATAGCAAGAGAAATGCTCGTCCGCAGAGGCTATGACCCCAAATTTGTCACCGAACAGCGCTAGCGCTAGGATGGGCATAGTCTACGCGTCGGGACCTCCGGGAGCGCCATTCTGGGGGAGGAGGCTCCGTGATTGAGAATAATTGTGTGCTGTCTGAGAACGTGAAAGGCTGCGTGAACCCCTTCAGAGGTTAGAGCAGAAGACGCTCTACTATGCCACCGCGCCAGACGATCGTACGAACTACAAGTGAACGCCGACAACTAGTAAAGGTCATAAGACGCAACCAGAAGGCAGAGGGGTCCCGCGGGCAAGCCCAAGCGTCAGCGTACGCCATGATGATAAACTCCGAGTCGTAGCGCCTACAATAGCGTTATGTGATGATCACAATACATTATCATGGCCCTTCTTAGTTATAAATTTACACTTTAGATAAAACACTGACATCTGCAGTAGACCACGACCACTGTTCGTAGCGTACGAGGTGAGTTCGAGTTTGTTCGCGTACAGTGTACATCTCGTTAGCGCTCGTGAGATCCGATCGATACGAGACGTCGGCGCTTACCGCCTCATCCTGTCGTACGCGCGGCAAGTTGTATCTCTTCGTCGTGCCAGCACCAGCAGTTGCCAGAACACTCGCTTTCTCGCCTCTCTCGCCTCTCCTCGTCTCCGCATCACGTCCTCGAATAGCTGTGACCGTTATACACTCGCTCGTGCTGGCTCGTTCCGGCCCCTAGGCTCCGAGCGCACTGGCACAATTAGACCTAGATCTGCTGTGACATAACGAATATTATCGACCCATGGGCGCCCAGAAGTTGTGTTCGCCGGGATAGCCGCGTCAGGGGCTTGATACTTGGTATGAGAATGTTTGTTGGGCCAGCGCGATAGGGAGTCCAGGTCCCAGGGTCCAAGGAACGCGTTGCTAACGTAGTGCAGGTCCGAGGATCACCACGGTGTAGGCCGTCTCTAGATCTGGCATGGATACTCAGTCACCTTGCGCGTGATTGGTCTGAGGAGATTAGGGTTGCGGGAATAACTCTTTGGCAGGTTATTAGCTGTGTTATCATCGGCGTGCCTGCAGGAGCTAGTTATTCGCGTGGTTAACAACAGTTATTCGCCGGGCGCCTCGGCAAGCGCCGGCGAGCAGGCGCTCGCTCGCTCGAATCCAAAATCTCACAGCGGGCTTTCAGGTTTGCAGGGTCATATGTTACGAGTCAGCAACATGTATATGTGCATACTCATTTTTACCACTCGCATGTCCGAGGATCTCAAAAATTAGACAAGTCGTGTCGGTGCTCCTACCCTACACGGACCGAAGCGCCCTTTGAAGTGCCGTGTCGTCCACACCGCGAATAACCACCTTGCAGTTATTAGCAGTTATTAACGCCAGTTATTAACCATGTTATCATCATTTGCGAATGTCCTAGAGTTATCCCCACAACCCTAGACGAGATCTACATCATCTAGTGGGGAGGGGCAATCCCTGTAAAAGGGACGTACACGGCGCTTAGATGAGATACCATCTAATCCACGTAGATGTTGATACGCGAGCTCGCTTACCGCCCACTCCATGGTCGGTGTGGCTTTTCATTCATGTGCTGCTCTCTCCCGCATGTATAACTAGCAGTGGTGCCGCTACAAACGGTACATGAATATAGGATGAGAGCGCAAACCAGCCACATCACGAATGCAGCACTAATCAACAATACCGGCCCGAAAATGTCGGCATGCCTGATGTCAATACCGTACGTACCATCTAGCCTTCTTGACTTCTCCGCTACTCACAAAGCGTGCCCCTAGTTTACCCCATCCTCTCTCTTCACAGTCTCTCGGATCCCGGAGCCTCCTCTGGTAGACTCCCATCTCCCTGGACCTGCTCCCCGGTTGTGCTTGAGCTCTCTACATGTCGACCTCGGGCTATGGCATCCTCTAGCGCTTGGAGCTTGGCTGCCTTCCTCGGGAGCTTGCTCTTTAGCGGGATCGAGCGGTCAGACTGCCGGTGCAAGTCAAGATATAGGTCGAGCTCGACAACGGTCAAACTTGACAGCTCCGTGATCTGCTCGATGGGCTTCAGCGCTTGGAGCTTTTCCTGTTTCACCGTTTCCTTCTCCTGCTTCTCCCCGTCCTTGCGCCGCTTCTCCGCCACCACCCGTTCGTCATCCGCCGCCTGCTCCATCTTCCGTTTCCGCTCCAGCCCACTGCCATCGATGATGTGTGCTCCTGCCTGTGAGTATGCGTAGTCCACCGGTGTGAAGTTCGTCTTCATATATGGTATGGTGCTGTTTATCTTGGTCATGGTTCGTGCGTTGTACTGATGTACAGTCATCGTTGGTGCCCGCCTAGCAGAGCCACGGAACGACCCCAATGCGCCCTCGTTATCGTCGTTTGTTGTCCGCATCCAGGCGCGTTGCTTCTCATCAGAAGTGAGTGTACTGATTACCCCGTCCTGCGCGAACTCCGTAGTGAACTTCCCCCAGGTGTCCAGCGCGCCACTGAAGAACTCGACCGTGATGTCCTTAAGGGCAGGCAGTCGAGGCGCCAGTCGGTGGATGGCATAGAACACTTCAGGGTGTTCCCAAGGCTTCCCATCTAGTGCACCACACTTGTACGAGGCATCGGCCGCGAGCAGCAAAGATGGGTTATCAATGACGTGCTGGATATGACTCTTCAGGCGGGAATGAAGGGGCCCCAGGTCAAGGTGATTGTCTGACTCCACATCGTGTCCGCGCACCTGACGAAGATAGGGATGGCTGATAGACTGGGAGTACAACACCAAGGCACAGAGCTCGGTGAGAGTGGGTACATCGTGCAGGGCACGGCGGACATTGACTTCCATGTTGTTGAAGTTCCGCTTCGTCTTCTTGTCACGGGAGAAGTCGAGGAATTTGATGTAAAGATCGAGGTGAACCAGGAGCTCCGCCGCCACCTCACAATGAGACTGATACTGTGTGTTGCTAGTATCTGGAAAGCGAACAGGAGCCCCGACCGCACTTGATGCCTCGAAGAAGATCCGCAAGTTGTCCTGATATCCCTTTTTGTCATCCTTGTTCTTGAACAGGGTGCCCGCAAGTTGCGTTGCCTTCACTCCGCCGCCCTCGGAGATCTCGACTGCACGCTCCTGAGCGCCGGAGGTCCCCGCTTCTGTCGTCGCCGTATTATCCTTGTTCATCAGCAGGACCGGAGGTGTCAAGCCTAGTTTTGTCCAAGCAGCTGCCATACATGAGTTTCCTCCTTTCACTGCGTTCAGCTCCTTGTGCATGCAGCAGTAGCCGCTGACGAAGAGATTTGTATGGCGCTTCTCCTCGTCAGGGAGCGCTTCGAACGCCTCCTCACCAAGCTTGCAGGATACCCGTTTAAGGATAGTTTTGTTCCATCGCGTCCGTTCTGCACCGCTCATCGCGTCCCATTTCTGTGTTCCTCCCAGCTCGGCGATGGCCTGCACGGATTGCGCCTCGAGAACAGCTGCAAGATGTTCGTCCCCCACCAGCAAAATCTTCGCCTTCTCTCCGCGGATCTCCCGGTCACAGGTGAGCTTCCATTTCTTGACGAGATCGTGGAGCTTCTTCTGGTCGTTCGCATGATCTGACGTCATCCCTGTCACCTTAGCAGGTAGCTCACGCTCATCGCACGCCGCATGCTTCCCTCGAGGGCTGGCATTGTACGTCTTGTACAGATCCTCGATCAGTGCCTGCCACCCCACAAGTTGCTGTTCGCTGGTGTGGTTCGGGGCGGAATGGACTCCGAGGAAGCGGCGGACATGGGAGAGGTCGAGATTCATGTAGAAGTTGCGAGATTCGTAGTTGGTGCCCTTGTGAGTTGTTCCATCGCCGCTCAGTGTGATGCCTGTCATTATCGGGTCAGTATCTGCTGATTATTTAGGTCTTGGATGCTCAATTACCGTCTGCCCGTGAACCCTCCTCAACAATCTGGTTCTTCGCCGCCACAAGTCCTTCCAGAACAATTCGCCCAACTGATCGTTTATGTAGTGACCCGTTGACATCCATTCCCATCGCTTCGGCCACGACCAGGATGACCGAACTGATGTTATTGACAGGTACGTTGAGTATGACCAGTTCCCGTATCATGTGGCGAGCGCTCTCGGTAATGACCCCTTTCTCCTTTAGATGGAATGCAGTTGTGACTCGGACAGCTGCTAATGCCTTGTCCGTGGCCAACTCGACTGCGTGTGTGAGGTGTCCTGGGAAGCGGGCGACTTTACGACGCAGAAGAATGATCTGCTTCTTCTCAAGGCGGAGTGAACACCGAGTGCGCTCCAAGTTGACGCTTGTGACTATATTTCTGGTGAGTTAATTATCATAAACTCGTGTCCTGCCGCAACTTCTCACCTTGTAACTGATTATTGGTGCATTGAGTGTGCGCCTGCTCGGCAAGAAGAGCTTCTAGCTGATCTTCCATGATCAGCATTAAAGTTGCAGATGCGAACTCAGTGGCCTCGGAGAACACCAATGTGACAGCTTGAAGCTCGACCTCCAGGGCTTTCTTTTCACCATGTAAGCCTTGTATGGCATTTTGAAGGTCCTGTTCTCGAATGCGCTGATTTTCGGCTTCCAGGGCGGCAACAATCAGCCCCTCTTCGGCACGAGAGAGCTGCGCAAGTAGGTTCCTGCGCTTGCCTTCTGCAGCCCGCTCGAGAAGCTGCAACTTCTCACGGAGTGTCCCGTTGTCCCTCCACAACCGCCTATCCCGTCAACGTCCATTCTCTGCCTTGTGCCGGTAGAAGTCCGCCCGCTTCCACCACTGCACGGTGACTACCCGAACGACCGACTTGGGTGTCTCCGAAGGAGGATGTTCGACTTGGGAACTGGATGGCGGCTTGGCTGAGAGTAATTCAGTAAGTCTGTCGAGTATTTAGGCTGCTAGACTGTTCTTACGTGCTGAGGCTGCCTTCTGTGGCAGGTTCTCCTTGTTGCTTGCTCCCAAAACGGATTGTGACTGGCCTCGGGACGGCGGGACATTCGGAGCCGGCCCATTGGGAGCATGGGATGCAGATCTGACCTCCCGGTCAGTCTTTGCATGCTCTGAGACATTTTCACCCCTTGTCTGTGCATGTAGGCGTCGCAGATGCTGCTTTTGCTGTGGTGAACGTGCCATTTCGTCGTCAAGTTGAGCTGAAACATATTTTGATGAAGGGGCCGTTGTACTGGCGCCTATTTGACCTTGAAAGCTGGTGCATGTAGGTCAAGAATCCC
>MNAD01001313.1:22977-35419 GCA_001895945.1 Trametes pubescens | reverse complement strand
TTGCTGCAGGGCGCATTTCGTGCGCATTTCCTGGTGCCCGTTTAAGCGCCCTGCCCGTGGTGAGGATGTCCAACGTCCACTGTTATTGTACTCGGAGTCAAGCTTACGAACAAAGGTCCTTCCCTGTTCAATCAGCTGAAGCTCCGCCGCAATCAAATTAGCCCTCAAGCGGAGCCATGCAGATCCCGAATACTATTGTCCCACCCCGCGCGGAACTCGCCATGGCCAAACAGCCAGTATTTCCGGAGGCGGCGCGTGCGTCGTGCACACGATCACCCCTATCAAGACATCAGCGCTCATACTCAAGAGGTATATAAGACTACTAGAGGCCGTCTATCCACCTTCATCCACTCGCTCGTCTCAGTATTCCTCTTGTCCCACAGTAGACGAGGCCGCCGCTCCCATGACGGATCCTAAGATGCCAGTTCAATCTGACCTCGAGGGCAGTGCCCTCCCGCCATCCGCTCTGCCAGTGCAAAGTGCGAACCCCAGGAAACGTCAACGACTTGACGAAGACATCGCACCTGAGGTGGCGATCGAGTCGGAGGTAAGCCTCATGCCACGTGGTCTGCAACTTTTCGCCACTAACATCTCTCGCTCAGTCCGCCGACGTGGCTAGCGGCCAACAGAAGGCCGAAGATGACGGCGTTACGGTCCAGCGGCTTGACGGTCTTCCAGTTGCCTTGAAAATCATCCGAGCGCTGCAGCGCGCGGATCGCAAACTGCGGCAAATCGGGGTCTGCCCCACGAAGCATGCCGCCCAAACAGAGATGATGCTGAGTTACGGCCCCGCTGCAGATGATAAATACCATAAAGTTATACGTGACGACGACGAAGAGTACAATTATGGCAAAAAGGCTACAGCGCAGGAGAAAGCCAATGCGGCGCGGATCAAGCGAAACGAGGTGCGTCCGGCTGTTCTACCTCAGAAGCGGTGGTTTTCTCTCTAGTCTAACCGCTGGGCTCGATAGGAACTTTTCGGGAAGCTGGAAGCTGTCGCGGATGCGAATTCGAGGAACCACGCGTGTGGCTACTTGGACAAGCCATTCAACCTCCGCATCAGTCGACCGGGCTGCGAGTTCGACGAACCCATCTCGCCCAACCGCACCAACCTTGTCCACAGGCGCAAGACCTTGGAGGACATGATGATGGACAACGCTGTGCACAAGCGACTCAAGGAATGGTACAAGAATGCACTGGTATCGGGCTATGGCGATGTTCGCGAGCAGGTGACCAAGGTCAACAAGAGCGTCCGCACCGCACGCGAAATCAACACCTCCGAGTTTACGGTGGAAGATGAGCTTCTCCGGCGCGTCGAGAATATCTGGAAAGAACAATTCCTGCCCGGCTGCGACGTACGTGCCGAACCGTACAAGATCCACCTCTACGGGCCGGGTGGCCACTTCAAAGAGCACCGTGACACCCCACAGAAGGACTTGATGGGCACATTCCTGCTGGGCCTCGGCGACACGACGGACTCTGGCGGCCTCAAGATCGATGGCCAGAATATCCAGGCAGGTTCGGGATCGTGGTGCGCATTCTATCCGGACGTGTTGCACTCCGTGACAAAACTGTCCGGCGGCTACCGCGCAGTGATCGCCTTCAAGATCTTCCGTACTTCTTCCAGTGCTACGGAGTTGGGCGATAGCGATACCCAGAGGGCGGCGGAGGTGCGTCGACGGGTCGAAGAGGTCGTGTCGCAGCTGGAGGCCCCGTACGGCATCCTCCTCGAACACAAGTACTGCCTGGGCACGGACGAGTTCAGCGGCTTCGATGGGCTCCTGGTGAACGCAGTGCGCGCTCAGTCTGCAGGCAGGTTCGACGTTCACCACCTCCCCGTCGTTGTCAGCTCGTGGTCCGTGTGGGGGTCCGAGAGCACAGATGATCGTTTCGAAGACTACGCTATCCGCTGTTCCACGCGTGTTTACCCCTTCACGAACGGTCACATCGACTTCCTCAACAACAGGGTGGACGAAGAATCGTGGAAAACCGTTTCCCACGAAGCCTGCGGATGCGCATGGTTGGAGGACGTAGAGGACGTCCAGTTCTACGCCGTGGACCTTTCGCAGCGGACCATGTTTCCTTTCCAGCACGAGCAGCAGGAGACGTGCAACCATGTGGGCAACGAGGCGCAGGCGTGGAGGGAAGACAGTGTATACCTGTCATATGCGCTGTTGGTGTTGCCCAAGGCCATCGCAAAGGAAAAGGCGGAAGAGGAGGAAGCGGATGGGGAAGTATCAAAAGAGGAGGAGTCGGACGAGGAAGAGTCGGAAGAACTTGATGGGTCGGAAGAGTACGAGGATTCGGAACAGGAGGATTCGGACGAGGACGAGTCGGGAGAGGAAGAAGCTGAGGAGAGGTACCGGTAAGTGAAAGGCACAGGCTTGAGAAGCGATCTGCTCTCAGCGACATGCACTGTCCGTCCGTGATTGTGCTTCGTGGCGTAGTTCTATCGTCTAGTTTGTTCAGATGAACACATGTAATCGTTTTCGTCACGCAATGCGCTTGGTCTGGGAAACGACAGCATTCGCGAAGTTGATACAGCAAAGGTAATATTACAACGATAGGGCTCTACAGGGAATGTACATGGCGGGTCCAGTATGATACAGATTGCGGTCCAAGTCCGTGTGAAGCTCCTATGTGCGCATGGCTAAGGTCTGTATAGAGTAAAAAGGACAAGACTGCGAACATAACCGCTATGTAAGCCTGCCCGCAACAGGGACTGCGGCGCTGCGAGACGGCATGAGGGCGTTCGCCAGCAGCTGGTTGCAGGTCCGCAAGCGCTCCCGACGAGCAACAAACCACGAACTAGTATCGCAAGGGGCAGCGAGCGGCGTACCGATGATCCCACGACCGTGTGCGAGCCGGACGGCGCGCACGAGCGTGTCGAGCTCAGTCTCCGAGTCCAAGTCGTCGAGATTCTCGTAGACGTCGTCCGCCGGACCAACGTGTGCAGCTGCCGCCACGGCCGCTGTCGTTGCAGCGAGAGAGGCGCTCGCCTTCTTCCCCTTCTTCGTCGTCCCGCCGGTCATCGAGCTCGAGCCCTTCTTCGTGACATCGACGCCCGCCGCCGCCGCCGCCTCCATGGCAAGACGCTTCTTCTCCGCCTTCTCCCGCTCCTTGCGCTCCTTGCGCTCAGCCTTGCTTTCCTTCTTGACGGGCTCGACCCAGTTCGGGTTATTGGCGCGGTTCCAGTCGAGCAGCAGTTCGTCGTAGCTTTTCGAGCGGCCTTGCACGGAGCGCTTTGCGCCCATGGAATGGGACTTGCACGTCAGGGATCGCGAGCATGGGAGGCCCTTGTCGTTGATGACACCGCACTGCTTGTCGTAGTCGACCGGGCCCTTGACGCGAGTCCGGGCCTGCTTCTTGGTCTTGGGCGCTCCGGGATCGTCAAGCTCGTCTTCCGCTTTGCGCTTCTTTCCCTTCTTATCTGCCCCCACGAAAATGAACAATACACAAAAGCCTGTCGGGACATGCACATACCGGCCTCTGTCTCCGTACCGAGCTTCCCTTTAATCCCTTTCTTCCCTCCGGACCGAATCTTGGCGCAGTTCTCTGTGGCGACAATAAGAAGGCTGCGCTTCGTGCGCTGGAGGATTGCTCACCTGAATGTTCGGATATAGCGCTGCGCAGAATTGGCTTCATGCAGTCTCTGCATTTGATTATACCGACGTCGAGTTCGAGAGGCTCGGCACCGAACGTCTTCATGTCGCGCGCAGAAAGCCATGCGGTCGGTGGAGACGGTAGCTCGTTGGATGCGCTGTGCGCTGGCGGTGTTTGTGGAGAGACCTCCCATGAGAACGGGGAGGCTGGCGGAGAAGAGCTGGGCTTGAGTTTGAGAGTCATGGTGGTTGTGGCCAAAGATGCCGACGACGAGCGACCCAGGCGCGACGTCCAAGGTGTGGCACAGCACCGCCCACGTGGGCGGATCAGACGCCCGTGGTTGGCCGATTTGCCGCCCATCGCGTTCGCCCAATATGGCAGGCAAGTTCTCTGACGTCATGCGGAGATACACCCTCTGATTGGACCGTTGCGGTGTCCTGACCAGGCTCGAAGTTCATTCGTACGGCCTTCACGCGTCCAGGCCGACTATAAAACCCCGAACGGCCGTGTTCGCCCCCCACACGCGTCTCCCCGTCTCTTCTCCCCACCTCCATCACCACACGTCCCGCACCCCGCCATGCCTAAAGCCCTGAAGAAAGCGAAGGCTGCCCTCACCTCTATGAAGATCCCCAAGCCGGATCTGTCTCGGTCTAATGGAAGCTCGCCTGTAACCCCCAAGACACCCAAGACACCCGCAGATGAAGGCCTCGAGTTCTTCGAGTCTGTGGGCAAGGGGGACCAGCCCATTCACGTCTACGAATTGCGTCTGGACCCCGATGGCGGGCCCAACAAAGATCGAGCTGTGAGCACACCTCTCTTAGCTTCGGGCGCAAAGCGACGCGTCGGCGGCATGAGAACGCATCACTTCCCTCATATTCCGGGTTCCGCACGCGAGACTAATTGCTCCGTATAGTATATGCGCCTCCCTCCGGCCTACACCCCTTACGTTGTACGCGTAACCCTCGATGCCGGAACACCCGCCTCTAGAAATGGTGTGTTCAAGACCAACTTCCCCCTAGATGGTGGCCGATTCGAGCGTGATCGCTTCGCTGAGCGGAGGTATGCTTGACTTTCCGAGCTATCCGGTACATGTCTGACCGACCATTACATCTGTACAGGCTGCCCACCGATTTCTCTGCTCCCATCCAGATTGATCTACCTATCTCCCATGCGGGCGCCTTCATCTACTGGATCGAATACGATGGCGATACCGCCGGTGCCCGTGTCAAAGGACGCGAAGGGTACTTCAACATAGATCCTATTCTGAAGACCAAGGCGCGCAGCCCCATCGTCTCCAACGGCAAGGTTGCGCAGGATGGCTCAACGATCAAGCCAGACTACGTCAACATCCCCCTGGATGGCCTGTCGATCCTCACCCTTGTCTCCAAATGGATGGGCCCCATCTCATCTTGGCGCGAACACTTCGCCGAGGCCAGTGCGCGTGGCTACAACATGGTCCACTGGACGCCTTTGCAGGAGCGCGGCGAGAGCGACAGTCCGTACTCCATTCGGAACCAGCTTGTCTACGAGCCATCCATGTTCTCCGGCGGCAAGGCTGATCTTGGCTCTGACGGAGGTCAAGTGAAGCTGGAAGAGATTCTGAAAGTCGCCAGGGAGGAGTATGGCCTGCTCAACTTGACCGACGTCGTTCTCAACCATACTGCGAATGATAGTCCTTGGCTTGTCGATCACCCGGAAGCTGGTACGGATCTACTGTTTTCGCAGTCCTTGCGCACACTAACTGTCGAGTTCCTACTGCAGGCTTTAGCCCCGCCAACACTCCGCACTTGACACCGGCGCTGGAGCTCGACACCTCCATGCTTGAGTTCTCTGGTGGCCTTAAGGCCGCTGGTCTCCCTACCACCATCTCGTCCGAACACGATGTCACTATGCTGGTCGATGCTTTCGATGCCTACTTGAAGGAGCGGACGCTCTGGCAGTACTACGTCTTCGACGTTACCCGAGAACGCAAGGCCATCAAGGAGGCGCTGGACCGCAAAGACGTCGTCGAATGGTCTGGTCCTGATGTTGCTCTCAAGACGGTCGTCGAACTGGCGAACATCATACGCGAATCGGGGCAAATCCAAGGATACAAGAAGCTGGAGAAGAGACTGGGTACTCATGTTCCCGGTCCAGTGGCCGCTGGCTTCGTCAAGGCAGCTTTCGTCAACCTTGGGGACGACAGCGAGTCCCTCGCAGATGCATGGGTGCGGGTTGTCGACGTTCTGAACGTCCCCCTCTACGAGGAATGGACGGAGGATACGAAGGTGGCGCTGGACAACATCCGGAATCGACTCAAGTACACTCGTCTGGACCCTCATGGGCCAAATTTGGGTGCCATTACGCCTCAGTAAGCTTGCTCGTTCAGTGGTTGGCCTGTTAATACTAATGCCATGCTAGGTTACCCCTGGTAGAGCCGTACTTCACCCGGCTCAAGAAGTCGGACCCAGAGACATACTCGCTTGCGAACAACGGGTGGATCTGGAACGCGGATCCTCTGTCTAACTTCGCCCTATGGCCGTCGAAGGCCTATCTCAGACGTGAGGTGATCGTATGGGGTGACTGCGTTAAGCTTCGATATGGCGAAGGACCCTCGTCTAACCCTTGGCTTTGGGAGTACATGACGAAGTATGTTACCTCACTTGCCGAGACCTTCGAAGGCTTTAGGATCGACAACTGCCACTCGACCCCTCTGCATGTCGGTATCAACCTCTTGGATGCCGCGCGAGCTGCGAATCCCAACCTCTACGTCTGTGCGGAGCTCTTCACGGGCAGCGAGGAGATGGACACGATGTTCGTCAGTCGGTTGGGCATCAACAGCTTGATTCGGGAAGCAGGGAACGCGTGGGACCCCAAGGAATTCTCGCGTTTGCTGTACCGTCACGGCCTCGGCAAGCCCCTGGGTACGTCGGTGGTATAACTTTTAGCTTCAGCGTACTTACCGATTCCACCAGGTTCCATGGATGGCGCTTGCATGACAAGCAAGGCAGAACTCCCTCCCCCGACCGGCAAGGGACCCACCCGAGACTGCATCGTGATCCCTCACAACGGTTCAGTCCCCCACGCCCTCTTCTACGACTTGACGCACGACAATGAGTCGTACCTCGACAAGCGCTCAGCAGAAGATGCGCTTTCTACTGGGGCTCTCGTTACATTCTCGTTCTGCGCCATTGGATCGGTCAAGGGCTTCGATGACCTATACCCGAAGTTGCTCAACCTTGTCGGAGAGAAGCGGAAGTACGAGGTGACCAACCTTGGGGAGAACAGCGGGATCGCCAAGGCGAAGCGTCTCCTCAACGCGCTACACTCCGAGTTCGCTCTCGAAGGGTATGAGGAGGGCCACGTACACCAGGAGAACGATGTGAGTCGTTTGCTAAATCGGACTGGACGCCCGCTGACAGTCAAACGTAGTACATCGTCCTTCACCGAGTACAACCCTCAACTCAGAAGGGTTATATCCTCGTCGTTCACACAGCATTCCACAAGGGATCTAAAGACCGCGGTTACAGTGAGTTGCTCTTGCATGTCGGGTTTGTTCTGTACTGACGAGAAACTAGTCACACCCATCAAACTTCGGAGCACGAAAGCGAAGTTCATCTATGGCGCGCACATCGATATTGCTTCTTACGATATCGAGAAGGACCCCAACACGCTCCGTGGCCTTCCTGGTAAACTTATCGACATGCCAGAGGTTGTTGCTTCCCAAGGTCTCGATGGCGAGGGTCCTTTCGCGGAGATCGTCGTGCCTGACTACTTCCCTCCTGGCAGCTTCATGGTGTTCGAGACTCAGCTCCAGGGCATCGATAGCGACCTCGACGTGTTCTGTTCGCAGGGCGCGGAAGCGGCGTTCGGGGACCTGAACCTTGTCGACCTCAACGTCATCCTGCATCGTGCTGAGGGTGAGGAGAGAGACGCTACAGACGGAGTGATTGGCGCATATGCGATCCCTGGCCTAGGAAACCTGGTGTACTGCGGGCTCGAGGGCTGGATGCATCCGCTGCGGCACATCATGAGGTATAACGATCTTGGCCATCCTCTGTGTGGCCACCTCCGTGAGGGTACTTGGGCGTTTGATTATATTCACGACCGCTTGCTCAAGTAAGACTCATATTGTATATCCACGAGTGCTCTCTGACATCGCTTCACTTAGGCAAGTCGACGTTTTCCCCGCTTTGGCGCAACCTGCGAAGTGGCTCAAAGAGCGTCTGGAGCGCGTGAAAACCACCGTGCCGCCGTTCTTGCGCCCCAAGTACTTCGCGATCGTCATCTCGGAGGCTTACAAAGCAGCGCGCCGAGCAGCGATCGAGCAGTCTTCGAACTTCGTCGTAAGCGGCCATGACCTCACCCACAACCTCGCTCTGTGCTCCGTCCAGATGTACGGGCAGATCAAATCGGCGTCGCTCGACCCGGGCAAGCCTACACCATCCCTGGCGGCTGGGTTGCCGCACTTCACGACCGGGTGGGCTCGTTGCTGGGGTCGGGATGTATTCATTTCGCTGCGCGGTCTCTTCTTGACGACTGGCAACTTCGACGGAGCCAAGACGCATATTCTGGCTTTCGCGTCCACCCTGAAGCATGGCCTCATCCCCAACCTCCTCGACTCCCTGCGAACCCCACGATACAACTCTCGCGACTCGCCCTGGTGGATGTTGCAGAACATCCAGGACTACGCGAACAGTGCTCCTGACGGCTTGTCCATTCTGTCCGAGTCGGTCAAGCGACGCTTCCCGAAGGACGACACTTGGGTAGCCTGGGACGACCCCGCTGCGTACGCCTACTCCAGCACTATCGCGGAGGTCATGCAGGAGATCTTGCAACGTCACGCGGACGGCATTCACTTCCGTGAATACAACGCTGGGCCGAATCTCGACATGCAGATGAAGGACGAAGGCTTCAACATCGACATCCAGGTCGACTGGACCACCGGGCTCATCTCCGGTGGCAACCGTCATAACTGCGGCACCTGGATGGACAAGATGGGCGAGTCGGAGAAGGCGGGTAACAAGGGCCTGCCGGGTACCCCGCGCGACGGCGCTCCTGTTGAGATTACAGGTCTCCTCAAGAGTACGCTGCGTTGGTTGGACCAGCTGTCGAGGACCGGCAAGTTCCCCTTCAAGGGTGTCGATGTCGAGAGTGAGTTCCGAGCGTTCTTGGCTGCGTGGCTCATGAAACTGAACGTACCTCGCAGTCGATGGCAAGAAGCGTCTTGTGACCTACAAGGAATGGAACGATCTGCTTCAGTCGTCGTTCGAGAAGTGCTATTACGTGCCGACGGGTAAGTCATGGTAGTAGTAGATGCGCGCTGTATACTGATCGGAGTCATAGACCCCAGCGAAGACACTAAGTATAACGTCAACGCCAGTCTCGTCAACCGTAGGGGCATCTACAAGGATGTGTATGGCTCTGGAGCTGGCCGGGAGTGGTCAGACTACCAGTTCCGCCCGAACTTCCCCATCGCGATGACCGTCGCGCCGGAGCTCTTCGATCCCGAGCACGCGCTCGGTGCGCTCAAGCTCGCCGACCAATACCTGCGCGGTCCCTTGGGCATGAAGACGCTGGATGCCATCGACCTGCAGTACCGGCCCTACTACGACAATGCGAACGATGGCACTGACGCCTCGATCGCCAAGGGTTGGAACTACCATAACGTGAGTCCCTGCCCTTCCCTAGCTGTCGCTGAACTTCAGTACTAATGGACTCATTCAGGGACCGGAGTGGGGGTGGCCGCTTGGCTATTTCCTGCGCGCATACTTGCACTTCGACACCAAATTCGGTGCAGGCAAAACGGTAAGTCTTACCCTGGCGTTATATATCTCCGTTGCTGAACGCTTTCCAGGACAACATCGAGACTCTTCACCACCTTCATCGCATCCTTCTCAAGCCGCGCGAGCACATCCAGAAGGACCCCTGGGCTGGTATCCCGGAGTTGACGAACAAGGATGGCGCGTACTGCGCAGACTCGTGCAACACGCAGGCCTGGAGCGCAAGCTGTCTGCTTGACTTCCTCGAGGAAGTGCACAAGCTGAGCGCTAAATCTGCATGATTTGGACGGTTTCCTCGGATGATATTCGGACTATAGACACGTGTTGTATCTCTTCATCCTGCAGCATCATCATCAGCACGAGCACTGTACCCTCTTCTCTCGTATACGGATACCAAACCAATAGCAATTCTCTCTGCCCGGACAGTCGATAGTACGACCACTCTGTAGCGCGATTCAGACACTCTCAATAGCATTTATGGATGTTCGCATTGGACCCCGATCCTTCATGTGAGCGTACACTGCGCCTCCGCCACTAGCAATGTGATGTCTAGCTGAATAAACCAGAGGATAGTTGAGCGATATATCAAACACATTCATTGGTGACCAGTGCACGGCGAAGAACTCGCATAGATAGTGTAAGGTACTGTCAGTAAAAGTACGGGATGTTGAGGCGTAAGGAGTTATAGAGAGCATAGACGAAAATGGGGGCAGCGCTGATGTCGAGAGCAACGGGCCCTGCCAGTGTGGCGTACTAGCGGCTGAGACGGTACCGGGGAGTAGAGAAGAGAAACGATATGGAGAGAAGGCAGCTTAAAGTGGAGGGAAGGGCTTGTAGAGGTGGAAAGAAGCGCATAGAGGAAAAAAGGAGAGGATGAAGATCTATAGAGTGAGACCTGAAGGAGAGGCGCCGCTATGGGGCATTCGGGGTGTCGCCGATGCGATACGCCTTAGACTGCCAAAACCGCGGTGCAGGGATTAACGATGCCCACATTGCTGCAGAGGGAGAGGGGCCGTTGACCGCTCAGCGCAACGCATAGCGTGTCTCCGTGTAGCGGCGGAGGCTGAAGAGGTGGTGCACGGGGCGACGTTACCGGGAGCCTCAGCAGAGCGCTTCACAAGCCTGTGCATCCGCTTCCTCCTTCGCGATGGTCTTGGGCAACACCAACAACGCATATGACAGGTATACGCTGTCTTCCCTCCACTCCTGCGCCTCGTACCCCAAATGGCAGCATGTTCCGCTCTTCTCGTGCTTGAAAGGAAACATGGTCCGCTGCGAAAGGTCCACGGCGTAGAACTGGACGTCCTTTACGCCCTCCAACCATGTGCATCCGCAGGCTTCGTGGGAAACGCCGGCCCACGATTTTTCGTCCACCCCGGTGTTGAGGAAGTCGATGTGGCCGTTCGTGAAAGGGTAAACATGCGTGGAACAATGGACGGCGTATTCTTCGTAGGGATCGTCGCTTTGTGATCCCCACACGGACCACGAGCTGACCACGACGGGGAGATGGCGAACGTCGAACCTGCCTGCAAAGTGGGCGCGCACTGCGTTTACCAGGAGCCCATCGAAGCCGCTGAACTCGTCCGTGCCCAGGCAGTACTTGTGTTCGAGGAGGATGCCGTACGGGGCCTCCAGCTGCGACACGACCTCTTCGACCCGTCGACGCACCTCCGCCGCCTTCTGCTCGTCGCTATCGCCCAAATCCGTAGCACTGGAAGTACGGAAGATCTTGAAGGCAATCATAGCGCGGTAGCCGCCCGACAGTTTTGTCACGGGGTGCAGCACGTCCGGGTAGAACGCGCACCACGATCCCGGACCCGCCTGGATTCTGATATTCTCGCCATCGATCTTGAGGCCGCCAGAGGTGTCGCCGAGGCCCACCAGGAATGTGCCCATCAGGTCTTTCTGCGGAGTGTCGCGATGCGTATCGAAATGGCCGCCCGGACCGTAGAGGTGGATCTTGTAGGGTTCCGCACGCACGTCGCAGCCGGGTACAAATTGTTCTTTCCAGATATTTTCGACTCGTCGAAGCAGCTCGTCCTCCACCGTGAACTCGGAAGTGCCGATCTCGCGTGCGGTGCGGACGCTCTCGTCGATCTTAGTCACTTGCTCGCGCACGTCGCCATAGCCTGATGCCGACGCATTGCTGTACCACTGTCGGAGTCGATTACGTATCTCCGAGGGCAAGTCAATGTCCTTCCACCTCCTAGACCTGTGGCTCTTCAGGCTGTCGCGATTAGGTGAGATAAGTCCGTCGTACTCGCAACCCGGTCGATTGATGCGGAGGCTGAACGGCTCGTCCATGTAGCCATATGCATAGCTCCTTGAATTTGCATCCGCAACATCCTTCAGCGTCCCAATGCGTTCCTGACAGAGCCTAGCGGTCAGACAAGACAGAAGAAAAGTCGGCCGGACGTACCTTGTTGCGCCTGTTCTGCGCCGCCTTGGCTTTCTGCTCCTCCGTAACCTTTGTGCCAAGATCCTCTTCGTCGCAGAATATCACTTGATGAGATTCATCCTCATCGTCGGAACTGGGGCCGTCTTCCAGCATCATCTCTGTTTGCGCGGCGTGCTTCGTGGGGCAGACTCCGATTGCCCGCAGGTGACGTTGCGCGCGTTGTAGTGCTAAGATGACCCTCATAGCCGCTGGGAGCCCGCCGACAGGCTGGGATATAACATCAGCCCCCGCGGTGTTCTGTTGGTCGCTAGCCGTGTCGACGGACTGAGTTAAAAGCGTAAGCCGGGAAAGCTGTATTATCAGGCATGAGACCCACCTCTGAAGTCGATACCGTAAATTCGACGTCTTCTTCAAGACGCGGTCGCTTTCGCGGGTTCGTACTCTGCATAGAGCCTGCCATGGGATCGGTCTTGTCTGTGGGAGGAGGGGGTTGCTGAGATGGGCAAGTGGATGAAGATACGCAGAAGGTCTCTGGTCTTTATATACTTTACGAGCGTGCTGATGTGATGTCGGAGCGATCATGAACGCGACGTTTTAGCCACGCATCTGCACGCGTACCTCCGAGATTAAGTCCTTGGGACAACGGGGTTGCAATTGTTCATATTGATACGCTCCGGGG
>MNAD01001313.1:0-22968 GCA_001895945.1 Trametes pubescens | reverse complement strand
GGGGGGACAATCAAAATCTGCCTGGCTCTGGTTAAGGGGTCACGGTTTAGCCATGGCTGAGCTTCGGCTAAGGCTGGTAGTAAGTATTCTTTGTGTCGAAAGCGCGTTGCAATGAACAATGAACGCCCTCCGCATCAGCGCTGCGCACTGGCAGGCGCGTCGGCTCAGGGCTGGTAGCCTCCCCTAGCAGACGATATATGTGAGCACACATGTGGATTCTGGATGATCTTGAGTGACGTACTTCAATTATGCTTGCTGGCTAGAGGCGATACGGCGAGCGCTTTGGCAACGTCCTCCAAACCGAAGTGACCTAAGAGGTCGGCGCCGCAGCGGGGCAAAAGTACTGGCTTGACCTCAGTGTCGCGATTTGGCGAATGGCTGTCCGCAAGAGCCTCTCAGGTGTACTCATTCTCCAATATACGTAAGCAGACCATGTGTAGCTTCACTGACTGAAACCGTCGATATGACAGCGCTGGAATCAGGCTCTTCTTTCAACAAACGACGAGTCGGGCGCCGCGTTGAGGCCTGGCACTGGGCTGAGCGATGGTGTAAGAACGCACCAATAATTGGTCATGCCGGTCTTGTTGATTCATCTTGCCTTTTCTTGGGCATTGCGTGCGGGTATCAGTAGTGGAATAGGCGCAGCCTATACGGTCTTGGACAGTGTTCCCCGTGTTGGCCTGCATATCGGCGACTCAAGACAACCTTGGCGCCGGCCGAGGATCTAAGAGAGCCCACCGGCGCTTAAACACCTCCCGTATAGCATAGGCGCATCGTTTCCAGCTGTTCTCAAATCGATAGGCCCGTGGAAAAAATAATCGCGGACAGCGCTTTCGGGCGGCGACGGCGGAGAGGATGCGGATGTACATGCCGAGGGCCGCNCTGGGTCGCGTACCTCTTCGCGACGCGCGCTACCTACCAAACAGCATCACGCGAAGCGTCGCCGCCACGTCTGGGCTTAAACGCCTCTATGTGTTTTTTTCCACGGGGGCCTATCGATCTGAGAACAGCTGTCATGCAATGGCCATGGCACATCGCGCGCAAATTTCAAGAGCCTCCTGCTTGTATGAGGCGGATGAGTCTTTCGGAAATAATACCGTGTCAATTCTTCGAAGACTTGGCGCTGCGACTAAGTACCTAACATACGGACGCCAGCGAGGTATAACGAAGATTGTTCAACGTACAGATCAAGCCGACGCTCCCACCACCTCCACCGTATCCTTGTCGACCTTGGGCAACACCACCAGCGCGTACGACAGATATACACTATCTGCCCTCCACGCTTGCGCTTCGTTCCCCGTATGATTGACCGTCTCAACTTCCTCCTTCTTGTAGGGAAACATCGTCCGATCCGAGAGGTCGACGGAATAGAACGGGACATTCTTCACACCCTCCAGCCACTCACATCCGTTGAGTTCGTCCCCCTTGGACACGTCTTCGTTGAGAAAGTCGATGTGGCCGCTGGTGAAGGGGTAGACCGTCGTGTCGCACATCATGGAGAATTCATCCTCCTCGTCCTCGTCTCCCCATCTGGCATACTCTTCCACAACAACGGGAATGTGATGAACTTCGAACCCGGATCCTGAGAACCGCGACCGCATGGCCTCCACCATGAGAGCGTCGAAGCCGCTGAACTCGTTCGTGCCCAGGGAGTACTTGTGTTCGAGAAGGAGGCCGAACGGCGCCTCCACCTGAGCCACGATCTCTGCGATCCGCAGACGTACTTGCTCCGTCTTCGTGGACTCGCAGTTTCTTCTCCACAGGGGGGGTGGGGCACGGAAGAGCTTGAATGCTATGCTTGCGCGGTAGCCATCCTTGGACAATTCTTTCACGTAGTGGGGCACGTCCGGGTAGAACGCGCACCAGGATCCCGGCCGCGCCTCCATCGCCTGGCCATTGACCACGAGGCCACCCCACGAGGATGTGTCGCCCAACCCTATAAGGAACGTGCCCACCAGGTCCTTCTGCGGGGTGTCGCGGTGCATCTTGAAGTGGCCGCCCGGTCCATAGAGGTGGATCTTGTATGCCTCGGCACGCACGTCAGAGCTCGGGACGAACTGTTCCGTCCAGATGCGTTCAATTTGCCGGAGTAGCCCGTCCTCTACTGCAAACTCGGAGGTGCCGATCTCGCGTGCCGTGCGGACGCTCTCGTCGATCTTCGTGACCTGCTCGCGCACGTCGCCATAGCCCGACGTCAGCGCACTATCGTGCCACTTGCGGAGCCGCTGACGGAGCTCCTCGCGCAGTGTTTTGTCATCGTACGGTTCCTCCCAACCGGAATGCTTGTAGTTGGTGGTGCGGTTGGCCGCGATGTAACCGTCGAACTCGCAACCCGGTCGTGTGATGCGCAGACGAAAGGGCTTCTCCAAGTACCCAGATGCGCTGTCCCGCCTGTCCGCCTCCACGAGCGCTGCTAGCTGCTCGAAGTATTCCTGTCAAATGGCGACGCCGAAGAGATAGGTGAGAAAGCAGCAACCTAGGTTGGCAACAAGTGGCTAGACACACCTTGTTGCGTTCGACCTTGGCTATCTCGTCATCGCTCCTCTTCACCTTCGCATATTCATAGCTGGCGGCAACGCCTTCGCCATCGTCATTGTCATAGCGCCGCATCTTGGCGGTCCGTGCAGAATTTACTGTAGGGCAATCGCCAATGGCACTGAGTCTAGTCGCTTGCTTCAGAGCTCGCATAATCCTCATAGCAGCAGGAAGGACATGGGGCGTCTGGGTTGCAGCCCCCGTATCCGCAGTGTCATTCTGTAGGCGGTCGGGTTGATCATGCTAGCGAAGGCCCCGGGGGGTGAGCAAGAATGCGAAGAGCAACGGGAATGAGAATCACCTCTTGAGCCGCGTCCAAAGAGGCGTCGCCTTCGACACGCTGACGCTTTCGCGGGTTCGAACTGGAGGGCGGAGAAGAGGGGGGAGAGCGGGCGCGCTGGGACATTGGATGTGTCATGGTAGAGGTCGTGTTCGACTTGGAGATGAAGGCGAGGGACACCCTTTATATATCCGACGCTTAGATGGCGGGACAATCAAATTGCACACGGGGTCCCAATGCGGATGAGTGGGCGCAGCGTTGACAATGACAATGACTCGAACTACAATTGCTTACCACTTTCAGATTACAGGGACGTACCATCACGCTCGGCACCCCATTGTTGTTGACGTATACTATGCATAAGTCATTCTCGCTACAATGCATACCTGCGAACCACGCCGTCATCCGCCGCAGTCCAAACGTGGCGACCCACCGCGCGTACAAGCCTCACGGCGTCACAATCCGTCCCCACAAGCTCCGCGTGGACATCGGCTCGGGACGGCTCTATGGAGGCGATGTATGGCAAACCGTCCTCGGTGGCAATCACGAGGCCGACATGCGGAGGGGTGCCTTCGTCTCCGTTGGCAGACGACTCGGATGGCAGGTCCTCAAAGACGATATCCTCGATGGGAGCTTCGTTGCGGCGGAATATCGTCACCGGTCCGTCTCCGAGCGTGCGGACGTCGTACACTGAAGTCAGTCCGGCAGCAGATCCCGTCGCTACCAAATTGCGGTCGGGGCTGTATGCGAGTGCTTGCAGTGCCGATCGTGCGCCAGAGGCGCCCGTCGAAGACCGGAAGACTGGATGCTTGGTGCGCAGGTCGAAGAGCTCAAACGAGCCGTCTTGCAGGCCGCAGAAAACGACCTTGTCAGAAGTTTCTACTTCTCGCGCATCAATGTCATCTGCGCCGTCCCCGAGCGTTGCGTCCCCCCACCGCTCTCCAAAGCTGAGAGCAAGCACTGGCACGAAATGACTGGACCCCGCCGCGAGGGTGCGAATTTGGGAGCTCGTAGGGATGTCCCAAAGACGGACCGTCCCGTCCTTCGAGCCTGACAGGACGTTACGCCCACGTGCGATTATAGCGGTGGAGGTGATGGCCCGCGTATGCCCGCGTAGCGTCCGCGCTGGGGTGGCCTTGACGGTTGTGTACGACGGAGACTCTGGAGGGTCTGCAGACAAGATAGAAAGCGAGAAGTCCGCGCCGGCAGTGAGGATGACCCGCGACGAAGGGAAGAAGCGTATCGAGGTGACGGTGCTGAGATGAGATTTGCTGAAAGAAGTAGGGGGAGATGTAGATGAGGTGGTTGGGCGTATGTATACCGATCCATCGTGGTAGCCTGTCGCTATTTGGGACCCGTCTGGCGCAACATCGAAAGCGGTGATTTGGCTCTGCTATTCGACGAATAACGCTCGTCACCATCGGCAATGCCTCTCCCGTCATGACATACCAACCTTTCGTATATCCGATGGAGGTAGATAGACGATGCGTGGTACCGCTATGCGTGTCTCGCCAATCCCCAGAGTCGGGCAAGCGATGGCATATGAAGACTGTAGAGGTGTTATAGATGTGACTAGAGTAGAAAGATAGAGCCACTTACCCCCTCACTAGCCTTGAAATCCACGCCATCCCGCCCTTGATAGAGCACTAAGTTGCGGTTGTGTTCGTCCAAAGCCGCTACGGCCTTGCCGTGCACAGATGGTTCGCCGAATTTGTAGCACGACACCCAGAAAGTATCTTCGGGAACGAGCCCATCTCTAACATCTTTCACGACAACATTGAAATCGTGTTGCACGGTGCAGATGGGTAGCACTGGCGTAGCTTGCGCATCCTCGGGCATGATGAGGGGGAGAAGACAAGTTCTGCAGCGGTCCGATCGTAGATCTGGATGAGGAATGTACCAGGTGAACCTAGATAAGATTAGATTTGCTGGATGACAAAGTCGGAGTCGATCGTCTGCAGTTCTCTTCCTCCTCACTCTGCCTCCTGCAACATACCTCTGCCACGCAATAACGCACCAGAAAGTCAAATTTCAGTCCCATTTGAAGTCAAAATCCGGGAGACGTTGGTGTCTCTACAATGATCGCGTTGCAGCAAGCAACTCCTGCACCCGATCCTTTCGGGGTCCCCGCGAATGCACCGGAGCACTGTCCGGTACGTCCGAACCCGCGTTGATGTATATGCACAATATTGACAAGACATCAGGGGACAGAATCAGAACTAGCAGGAAAGGCAGATGCGTGCGCAGGCTGCGCAAATCAAGAGATATGTGCATCGGGAGAAACTCGAGGTCCCGACCCCGCCCTTCCTCTCGTACGCGAGCGCATGTCCAGTGTAAAGCGAAAGATCCTCGTGCTTTCGGGGAAGGGCGGCGTAGGAAAGTCTACGTTCACCGCACAGCTCGGATGGGCCTTCGCTGCGGACGAGAACGTGCAGGTACGTCCCCCGCCCGCGCGCCCACACGCCCTGGTCCCGCCGTGTACTGACCCTAGCGCAGACCGGGATCATGGACGTCGACATCTGCGGGCCCTCCATACCGACCATCCTCGGGATCGCCTCCGAGCAGGTGCACGCGTCCTCCTCCGGCTGGTCGCCCGTGTACGTGCAGGACAACCTCGGCGTGATGTCCGTCGGGTTCATGCTGCCCTCCGCCAAGGACGCGATCATGTGGCGCGGCCCGAAGAAGAACGGGCTCATCTCGCAGTTCCTCAAGGACGTCGACTGGGGCGACCTCGACTACCTCGTCGTCGACACGCCCCCGGGCACGTCCGACGAGCACCTCAGCATCGTGCAGTACCTCAAGGAGAGCGGGATCGACGGCGCGGTCGTGATCACGACCCCGCAGGAGGTCGCGCTGCAGGACGTGCGGCGCGAGATCGACTTCTGCAACAAGGTCGGCATCCGTGTGCTCGGGCTTGTTGAGAACATGTCCGGCTTCGTGTGTCCGAATTGTAAGACGGAGTCGCAGATCTTCAAGCCGAGCACGGGAGGCGGGAGGCGGCTGGCGCAGGACATGGGCGTGGAGTTCCTGGGTGCCGTCCCGCTTGATCCGCGGATAGGGAAGAGCGCAGATTACGGCGTGAGTTTCTTGGACGAGTACCCGGAGAGCCCGGCGAGCATTGCATACCTGGACATCATAGATAGTGAGTCTTCCTCCCCCATCGTCTTGAAGCCTCACGCTCACAATGTGCCCAGAAATCAAGCAGCAGTTGGGCGACGTTTGATTCACGCGACACGATTCTGTATCACACTTCATTGTACTTTTGGGGCATTGTATTCTCTAGATGTAATGATCGTTTTGCCAAGTACTACCTGCGCGTCAGCACGTCGTCGCATGTATGTGTGTCTCTATCTACCGGAAGCCGTATATGCACAATTACAATATCGGTACATGTCTTCTACCACCCACCTAGCTCGCAATCGGCCGTCCCACAAGGACCTACCTACTCTTGTATGTGGAAACGCGTACGCTCCTTCTTGCTCCCCTCCGAGCCCGAGCCGCTCCCGCTCCCGCCTGTGCTCTGCTGCGACTTGGGCGATGGCGACGACGATGACAGCGCGAGCGGCTGCGGCGGGCTCTCGAGCTCATGCGGCATCTCCGACGGCAGCCCCTCGTCGCGCTCGACGATGTACCGCCCGATCGGCGCGATGTCCGCCAAGCCGCCCGCGAAGCCCTCCCCGCTCTCGTAGATCGACACCGTCGAGAGCGTGCGGAGCAGCCGCCGGCTCGCCGCGCCGCCGTCCCCGAACATCGACGCCGTGCGCGTGCGCGCGGGCACGACGTACTCCTGCGGCTGCGTCGGGAACGCGATCGTGCTCTCGTCCCCGGCGCTCGTCTCCGTGCCTGTCCCTGTGCCGGTGGGCACCCCGGAGCCGAGCCCGACGGCGCGCTCGAGCGAGCTGCGGTTCTCGGGCGGGTAGGCGACAGAGTGCCGGGAGCGGAAGGTGGAGTAGGTCGAGCTGGTCCGCGAGGGCTGCATGAAGCTCGACCGCCGGACGTAGGTGTACACGGGGTCTCCGCCTTGTGCTTGTGGGCGGGGCTCTGCCGGCCGTTCGCGGGGGATTGCGCCTTCCGTACCGGGGGCTGCAATGGTGGAGTTTGCCGAGGACTCTGTAGGTAAAGGAAGCGTGCTCGTTTCTGGCGAGACGGGTTTGCTCTTGCCTGCGTCCGCTGCTTCTGATGACAGCGTGCGGCTGCCAGGCGCAGCAGGAGAGTCGAATTCTGGCGGCGGAGATTCGCCCTCCTCGATAGGCGGTGGTGACAGGACCTCTCTTGGGCGTCGGATGCTTGGGCTCCGATCCGCCGCCTGGTCCTCGACGTCGAAGTAGATGCTCCGGACCTCCTTGCGGTAGTCGTGGATCTCGTTGTATATCGCTTCCCGGAACTGGGGCAGCGTTTCTAGCTCTTCGATCTGCCTCCAGCCCTCGAATGGCGCGGCGCACCCCGGTTCGTCGCTGACGTCATGGTATGCGGATAGCCAAGGGTGTTCTAGAGCTTCTGCGACGGTGATACGCGCAGCAGGGTCGAATTGTAGGAGCTTGGTTAGGAGATCGATGGCTGCATTAGTAGTTAGGATCGTAATGACTGGACGAAGTATAAATAAGCAAACCTTGGGCGTCGGCGGTCGGAATGAGTTTCTCGAAAGGGACCCTTTTCTTTATAGGTAATGACCGTATGTAGGCTTGAGCCTGTACTACTCGTAAGAAAGATATGCAGAGCGCCAAGAGATAGAACTGACCTTGGGACTTGCTATTCGAGAAATCACTGCGTCATCCGGAGATCCTGCGACACTGTAAGTATATTTACGATTGCTGTGATGGGAGTTTGCTTACCGAGGACGTCCAAGATTTTGTTCAGCTGATCGACTGACGGAGAGAATATAACAGGTCAGTAAGCGTTCCACCGTTTTTCAACGAAGTTTATCTGACCATAGCTATAACATCGGCAGGTCAGCCAGATATTCTATACGAGTCGTGCAGGACTTACTCCTTGCCCTTGAATAGCGGCTTCCCCATCATCAACTCTGCCATAATGCAACCTATTGACCACACATCGACTACACTACAATGAGCGTCGATGCGGGCAAAAGCAATTCGGAGCACTGACTTGCCGTGTTGTATGCCCTACGATAGCCAAAGTCAGACTCAACTCGGGGCGGGCAGTCAGCAGGGCACTCACTTGTATACAAGCATGATCTCCGGCGCGCGGTACCACCGCGTAGCGACGTATTCAGTCATAAGGGTCGGGTTCTCGTCTGGGGCAGAGTTGAACCCACGGCTGAGGCCGAAATCGCAGATCTTCAGCTCGCAATCAGCGTTAACAAGCAGGTTGCCCGGCTTGAGGTCTCGATGAACCACTGAAGCCGAGTGGATATACTTCATGCCTGCACGGAAAGTTAGTTTACGCGCCACAATGCGGGCTTTCGGGTATACCTCGGAGGACCTGGTACACGAAGTACTGGACGTGCTCATTCGTCAGAGCCTGTCCCGACTTGATGATCTGGTGCAAATCCGCTGCAGGAGCAAAACAGCGAACGCGTTGAGGATGACGTCAATACTGGAGAAACATCTGAACGCGGACCTTCCATGGGCTTGAAGCGCACACACACACGAGACGTGAGCACCGATCACACAACGCACCACGGATGAGAGGGACGAACCTCCATGAAGATGTATCTGTGGCGTGTGTTAGCTTCTTACGACGGCATACGGCGCGAGTGCGCGAGGAGGAGGAACACATGCATTTCGCTGAGGTCCGGCGAGCAGTCCACGTCGATGAGCCCGGTGATGTTCTCGTGCGCAAAGTGGCGGAGGAGCGTGATCTCGCGCAGGACGCGTTTCGCGAGCGCGACCTTCTCCAGCGCGCGGGTCACCATCTTGATCGCGACGGGCTCCCCGGAGATGTCGTCCGCCGCGGAGCTGGAGGTGAAAGCGAACGGAGCGCATTCAGCGTGGATCGGGGGTGAGAGCGAGAGCAGCGCGCGACGAACATCACAAAGCCGTATGCCCCGGAGCCTAGCTCGCGGATGAGCTTCCACCGTTTCTCGACGTGGAACACCTTGCCGAACGACGACATGAGCGCATGGTAGCCTCTGCACGTACATCCATCCATCAGCGCCGCGACGCGATCCACACCGAACGGAGACTCACTTGCGGCTCGCCATGTCTTCCGAGGGCCGCGAGCCATGCATACGCGTCCTCGAGCGCCCCCTCCGTCCGTTATCGGAGCCCGGGGACGGGATGGTCGAGGAAGACTTTGCAGGGCCCTCGGAATCGTCCCCACTCGTCTTCCTTGCCGGCTCCGCGGCGGGCTGCTGCGCCTGCTGAGCCTCTGCGCTCTTCTCGCCGCTATTTTCAGCCATGATTCTTCAGGTCGCGGAGACAGTCCCGGGCGCAGATAAGCGTGGTAGAAGCAGGGGTGGGGCCGGACCGGTTGCAGAGGATCGCAGCGCACGATGCGAGACGGGAGCAGAGCGCGACGCGGAGGGGACGGCGGCGGGTGGGCGGCGGAAGCCAGGAAGATTTCGCGGCGGGGAGGTGGTGGTGGTTTATATGAGAGCGAGACGCGTTCGGGACGGGAGCGTACGACAAGATTACATACAACGACGCCGGGGAAGAGACGTGCTGCGTTCGGATAGGCGATCGCGCGGGAGAGGGGATAGCGGCCGCGTCCGCGACGCTGGGCTCGTGCGCTGCGAGATGGCCTATCGCTGGCCGGTGCGGTTACGCGATTAGTAGCCAAGGATGCGAGATGGGACAACGACGGAGGCAGGCCTCTCGCTGCAGCGCCTGTCCGCAACCCGCTCAATCTCGAGTGACGTAATGGTAACTGAGTCCCGAATCCAGTTAGCACCGCAGCCCAGGTGCACTCCTTAATTAAGTTCTCCAAGTTCGCGGCAACGTTGCGTGCAGAGCGGAGGCCGAGAGCGAAACGGAGTCACGAAGGCTACTGATACATACATTCATGCGGTACGTGGTACAATCCGGAAGAACGGTGAATGGGTTTCGAGAGTTATATGCGACGAGACGGGTGGATCGGGGAGAGAACGTCCAGGTAAGTATACAGCAGTGGATGTGGAACGGTTAGTATGTGCGGGGTGCAATGCGGCGATGGACGCATCAGCGGTCGTCGTTGAGCGACGCAAACACGACCCGCCCCCTCCCGTCCGTTACGAACTCCGCCGGCCGCGGCACCTCGAGCTCCTCGATGTCGCTGCTCGGGCCAACCGACGGGAGCGATCGCTGCCGGATCAGGCGCTGCGACGTCCGCTGCGCAGGAGAGTCGTGTCGCGAGGGGGCGGCGCGGTCCTCGGGGGCAAGCACGTCCGGGCTGGACTTGAGATGCGGAGGGACCATAGCCGAGGAGGACGCCGCGCGTCCGCGTCGGCCCTCGCGGCCCCGTGAAGATGTCGTGCTGCTCCAGACCACACGGCCGCGGCCGTCCGTCATGAATGGAGGATCGGCGTCTTGAACCAAGGCAGGCTCCGATGTGGCAGGTTGAACGTCTGCTGGCGCGTCTTGTTGGGCGATGGCAGGTTGGGCCTGCGCGTCCGACGAGGGGGGATTGAGCAGCAGCGTAGACGCATCAAATGGAGGGGTGGGAGGTGACGACTCTTGGAGAATGAGAGCGTTGATTGCGTCGATTCGACCCCGCAAGTAGGACGTCGCCGAGCGGACCCCCTGGAGTTGTGAGTGGATATCCGACCTGAGGGCAAGGTCCTCCGGTTGCTCCACCAGCTGTGATCCACTCGCCGTAGACGGGCCCGAGGGGAGCGGTCTCAACCAGTCGAGCTCGTACGAGGGACCCGGGAGCTGACTTGTACTGGCTCGCAGGAAAGACGGCACAAACTCTGGGATAGTCGGATCGAGGCTGGAATTGGCCGTGGGCTGCCGTGGCGGAACAATGCTCTCTAGATCGAGAGGAGCTGGGTTCCAGCCTTCGTCCTCTTCGAGGCTCTCGAGGGTGGGTTCGTCGTCGATATCGGGGCCAGATGCGAAGATGGCAACGGAGTCATTCCCGGTTTCTGAGCCTCCATCGATGGCTTCCGGGAGTGGCGCGGGTGCGGCCGCGGGCTCTTCGGCTTCTTCGAACTCCTCGAGTCGATACATGGGCGGCAGTGAGTCGACACCGAATTCGGCGGCCACGCTCTCCAAGATTGCCCTCTGCTGTAAGGTCGCTAGTGTCAGTCAATCAAAACATGCGCGAACAGCACGATGCGTTACCATTTCCCTTGAAGTGCCGAAAACTTGAGAGATTGTGTTCAGCATGGACTCGACGTGTTCCACAACGTCGAGGCTGAACGCATCGTCCCCAAAGCTGCCGCGGAACCGTAGAGCGCGGCGCTATATTCGCTAAGGTCAGTTACGGCTCCCAGCGGAACTCGGGGCGTGCGATTCAGTCTAGTGCTCACCTCCATGTAGTAAGCTGCACCGTGCTCGAACACGTACGGCGTACCATCCGGGTTCTCGTGCTTGTAGAAGCAGTCCCTTCCAAACGGACAGGACCTCTCGCTCGCCTTGGAGCGCTCGAAGTACCTAGCGCAGCGGGTGGATTGCGTGATCAGAGACGTGCGTTACGAGCGAACCGGCGCCACGCACCTGCACTTGACTCGCGCCATGCTGGCCTTGTACTTGTCGATGACCTCGGCCTTCATCGGGTGCCCCTCGGCATAGAAGAAGGCGGAAGGTGTCACGAAGCGGGAGGAGGTACGGCACATGGGGCACGTCTTGGTTGTCCCTGCCTGAACGATGTCTTCGGATTTGCCCTGCGTTTCCCGCCAGTTCTTGATGCACTAGATGTATTACCTTGTTCAGATGCATTCGCAAAACGTGGGATTAACTGTGCATACCGTGATACAGAAGACATGACTGCAGCCCGCTGTGGCACAAACTGTCAATACCCATGTAATCCATAATGCATGCGGAACGTTGAAGAAAGAGCGTGCATGTGGAGACAAGGCGATATGCGTACATCGTGAGGCCAGTATGCAGGAGCCAGAGGACAGGGGAAAATGCCGTGGCGACCCAGCCTGCGGCGCATATATAGAGCGACAGTACTCACCAAGCAGTCCGAACGTTTCCGGTTTGTCGTAGCAAATGGTGCACACGTTCTCGTCTTCCTCCTCCGGCTCGCTCGTCTTGCCGACCTTGGTAGGGTCCGCATGCAAGAACCAGCACTTCTCGCCCCGCCTGCAGTACCCGGCAGCGTAGAACTTGCAGGGCTTGTTCTTGTCATAAGGGGTCAGGCGCTCCGTTTCTCCATGCAAGAACTTGCACTGATCGCCCGCGTAGCACCCGCGGTCGGTGGTGCTTTGTAGTCCATATATGTAAGTGTCATATCTACTGCGGGATCCCGGAGGCTTAAAGCTTACTAGTATTTGCAGACCCCGCGTGCCTTGGACGTCACAGGCCGGCAAGCGGCAGAGTCATTGGCAGTTGGCGTCTCGGCGGTCGTGCGTCCAGACATGCGAGCAAGAACTCAGATGGATCACAGAGCAGCAGGGGGACGTGGCGGGAGATCCGCAGGCAGCCAGAGGACTATCGATAGGGCTATATAGCGTGGTCGATGAGGAAGTTCGCGAGCTTGAGCTTCTAGCCTGCGGTAGGTGCTGCAGCCACCCCGGCAAGTCAGCAGTGGGCAACGTCAATCCCGCGCAGGCGCCCATGTATCCCGCCCTTCATTGTACCCCGTTATGTAAGCATCCCGCCCATTCCACTCCGGCCCGGCAGTACTGCAGTGCTGCATTCACCTCGTCCTCCGCAACGGCCACCAGTACGCGTACCGCGACCCGCTGCATACCATGTCGCTGTCGTCCACGACCACTATCAAAAACCAGCTCAGCACCGCGCTGGGTCCGAAGGCCCCTCCATACTTCAGCGTGCTCAAGGACTACCTCTCAGGCCACATCTCGCGGACCGAATACGACGACCAGGTCAAGACACATCTAGACAGCACTCATCTAGGTACGGCATCCTTCGGCTCGACTCGACACGCATCCGCTAACGCCTCTTTGCGGGAACAGTCCAGCTACATAACACCCTCATAGTATCTCTGTTCGACACCTCCGCACACCTTGCGCCACCCACCCCGCCCCCGGATGTGCTCAAACCTCCTTCCCGCAAGCGGCGCCGCACGCTACCGTACCAGGGCCCGGACGCGATGGACGAAGGAACATTGCGGTCCGCGAGGCTGAAGAAATGGACTGTCGGGCTGGGCAGGCGCGAACGGGACCGCATACGCGCTCTTGAAACCGTAGCCCTGAACGAACCCGTCGTCCCGAAAGACTACACAGACGAGATAGCGGCGGAACGAGGCGTTACGCTCATGCAAGAGCGTGGAGGTATGTGCTATCTATGCAGTTGGTTGTTCGGACACTGATGCTTGTGTGTAGAATCTCCCGGCAGCAGGCTGCCGCTACATTTGGCCTCTATGACTCGCGCCCCAACAATGCAGCATATTTCAGACCGCATCAACCTCATATGCGCGCAACATAATCTGGGTGCTCCTTCGCGGGACGTCGCATCCCTCATGATGCTTGCGTTCGAGGTGCGTGTAATGCTCCCATTGTTCTCACATACCCCTTACACCCTGCGCAGGCAAAGCTTAAACAACTCATCACACAAGCCCTCCAACTCACCTCCAGCTCACACGCCATCTCATCTATTCGCGCAGCCGAACCGCACTCACATAGTTATGTGCTCTCCGCGTCGTCCTTCGACAGCCTCTTCAGCGTGTCGCCGGCAGCCCTCCCGAACAAGTCTGCGACCGCAATGCGTCTGGCGGTCGGCGATAACGACACTACCGAGGACGACGTCATCCTGAAGAATAAGGACATGCGGGACCGGCGCTGGCAGCTGTTCGCCCTGCTCGGGGAACGGAGCACTGTGAAAGAGGCACTTCGGACATTGCACTAGTACATGACACTAGACCCCACTCTGCGCTCTCCCTCGTCGTTGCTATGTTGTGCTATCTACCATACCCTCCCATACCACACTGTTGTTCCCTTCTATAGCGTGTTCTCGCCCCTCCAATATATCACGGCCCCCGTCGTGCGCGAACCTACCATTCTGCTGGTCGGGTGCGAGGTGCAGCGGCATATTCGGCCCCCGGCCCGCCCCATCGTCATCGATAGGCCATAGCGTTCTATGCGCTCCTCCGACGGCTCTCCTGACGGTCGGGTCGTGCTCACTCATCCAGCTCTTGGCGGTGGGTATATGAACCGGGTCGCGTGTGCGCACGATGGTCGCAACTCTCCCGCGCCCGCACCGCATCTACACACCGATTACTTATACGTATACAGAATGGCAGCTAACCCGTATGTGCTCAAGTGGGGTATCGTGTCCACTGGCTGGATCGCTCAGCAGTTCGTCAAGGTATAGCGCTTGTTTGCATGCAACTTGCTAGCCTGTGTATTGCTAGGTGCTAACAAACCGTTTGATAGGATCTGCTGGAAGACCCGGCATCGTATGTCTATGTGCACCCGTTTCGCAACCCAGGTGTCTTTACTAACAGCATGTCCATAGTCGCAACGTCACCGACGTTGCACACAAAATTGTTGCGGTGGGCTCACGCACCGTAGAAAGCGCGCAGAAGTTCGTAACGCAATACGCCCCCAAGGAGAAGGACATCAAGACGTACGCCAGCTACACCGAGGTGTTCGCTGATCCAGTGCGCCCGATAAATCCTGTATCGCAACGCTAAACACTAACGCACCAGCAGAACGTCAACGCCGTATACATCGGTACGACCTCCGTCCTTTCTCCAAGATACGAACGCATGGCTGACCATCGCGTCCCCCACAGGCACGCCGCACACGCTGCACTACGAGAACGCGCTCGAGGCGCTGAACGCGGGGAAGCACGTCCTGTGCGAGAAGGCGACGACGTCCAATGCGGCGGAGCTCAAGGTGCTGCTCGCGCTCGCAAAGGAGAAGAAGCTGTTCTTCATGGAGGCGCTCTGGACGCGCTTCCACCCGCTCACGCTGGAGCTGAAGCGCATCGCGGAGGAGGGCACCCTCGGGGACCCCGTCGTCGTGCACGCGGACCTGTCAGCGGACTTTGACATCGAGAGTGGGTGTTTTCTGTGCGGATCGTGAGGGACCGTCTGTTGATTGGGGCTCTTCGTGATGTAGAGCTGCCTTTGACTCACCGGATGTTGGACCCAAAGCTCGGCGGTGGCGCGCTGTTGGATCTGTAGGTCACTCTCCACCAATTCCGAGGGGACTACGCTGACGAAGAATATCAGTGGCCCATACCCATTGTTCTGGGTGAGTTCATGGAGAGACACACCTGTCGAACATGTTACTGATGTTGACGGACACGAAGGCGATGCTTTCCTTGTACGAGCACCCCTCAAACAAGAACGCCCGCCCGACAAGCATAACGGGGTCGATGGTCACGACACCCATCACCGGCGTCGACGCCAGCACGAGCTTCACGGTCAACTTCACGGAGCACCTGCGCGCGCAGGCCGTCCTGAGCTGCAGCATGACCGTGCCCACCGCGCCCTTCGGCGCGACGATCCGCTACAAGAACGGGAACATCATCGTGAAGCCGCCGATCTTCCGCTCGCCGTCGTTCACGGTGCAGTACTACGACAAGCCCGGCGGGGAGGTCGTGCGCGAGGAGACGAAGACGTTCAAGTACGTCGGCGGCGGCTGGCACTTCGAGGCGGACGAGGTCGCGCGGTGCCTCCGGGACGGCAAGCTCGAGAGCGACTCTTGGGGGCACGAGAAGAGCATCATCGTAATGGAAATTTTCGACGAGGTGAGTGTGCTGGCTGCATGTCACCAGCACTTATTGATGTCATTTCCCTAGGTTCGGCGGCAGGGGAAGTACATCTTGCCGGAGGGGGTCGAGAAGGTCGACAGGGTGCAGTGAGGTTGGGTTCGAAGCAATGACAATTGTACGATGTGGTGCCGACATATGATTTACATGTATTTCGTGAGCAGAGTAGCGAAGCAGAAGCGTGGCACACTCGCCCCTCCCCACGGATCAATAACGAACAGACCAGCATCTGACGCGACCGTGTTTGTATAGTATCTGTGGAAGAGTTGTTAGCAGGTATTCAATAGTCATGAAACGTGCAACGAAGTTCAGAATAAGCGGACTATTCGCCAAAGCGAACGCCCGAAGGTAGCTGAGATAATTTTCTGCAACGCAGGGAGACCCTACTAAAGCCAAATGCCTCAAACATCATAACGGAGAAGGTGCAAAGCTTCAAGGGACAATGGAGACAAACACTCACGTTTTGGAAGGAAGGGAGGTGTGGTGCTGGAGGTCGATGAGGGAGGAGGGAAGAAGAGGACATGAGTGAGAGAGACGCGACGTGCGCGAAATTTATACGCGCACGGCCAATAGACGCCGGATGCGATCGGGATCTGCCACGCGAGCGCTTGTTTGAGTGCTTCAGTCACGACGCCGGGTTGGACCAGAACCACATCCAAGGACGCTGCTTGCATCTCGCTCTCTCCTCCAATCCTCCAACTGCTACGCTTAAATCATTTCATTGAATATGTCTACTCCGTACCAAGAGCAGGGCCAGTCAACAGGGTACTACGCTGCGACCCCTACCCCCTCAGCTCCGTCGCCCCACCCGCAGCAGTCGACACCAGAATTCACCCAGCCAGGGCCCAGTACCTCACAGCAGTCACGACCAAGCGCTGCCCAAACTGCCGAGGAGACACGGAAAGACAAAACGCTCGCAGAGTTTCTGCTGATGCTCGATGACTACGAGCCGTTGGTGTGTACACTCGCATCATGTGGCTAACGGCCCAAGGCGAACGATACTCGTCCGACGCGTCTGTTGACACTCCCGAATGCAGATACCCAACGAGGTCACGGAGTACTACCTCCAGAGAGTAGGCTTTGAGTGCGACGACGTCCGACTGTGAGTGTCGTCGCGCATATAGCGATTGCACCGCGTTTCAACGGGCTTTGGCGCGTTCTTGAACGCATACAGCAAACGGCTGCTCTCCCTCGCCGCCCAGAAGTTCGTGTCCGACATCGCCGCGGACGCATACCAGCACGCGCGCATCCGCTCGAATGCTGCAGGCGGGCGGGCACGGGCGAACCAGTCGTCGGGGCCTGCGTCGGCGCGGGTGAGTGGCACGCTCACATTCCATTTGTGTCACGTTGAACCGACGCGTGTTGGGGGCCGCTCAGGACAAGACGAAGACGACGCTGACCATGGACGACCTCGGGTCGGCCCTCGCGGAGTATGGCATCAACTCGCGCAAGCCCGACTTCTACATGTGATGATTATAGGTCTTATCTATGGCGCCCCGCGCGGTAGACTCGCAGTACGCACTTTCCGGACGTTTGTATTCTTCCCGTATATACAGGTTGCTCACTTGTACAATATCATCGTAATGCTATCGTCCACCATGTTCATATATCCCCTTCAACCCCCTGTCATGCGGCGCGTACCACCTCTGAAATAATCAAGTATTCCAAACATCTGCAGAGATGAGTGCAAGCACAATCCTTAAACGCACAAGAAGATGCAGACGCAGATAATTCCACCACGTCAGCGTCAGGCCATCTCGATAGATTCTGACCTGCTTTGCCCGAGTTTGCTGATATGCAACGGGTTACACCGATAACTAAAGGCAGCATATGTCAATGGATATCATGATGTCATTATCAACGAACGACCAAAGATGGATACAAGAGGAGGTCGCAATACATCAACCCGTCCGGACGACCTTGGCCACCGCTTGCACAGCACGACTCCGACTTCAGTAAGAGAGGCTGTCCCCCACATACAAAAACAGCGCCTGATGTCCCTTGAGCTCCTGCTCGTAGGCCCCTCTCGACACCTTCTTGTCCATGAACTTGCCCCAGGGAAGCGTATCCATAACGGCCGTGGCGCTGAACTCCCAGTACTCGGGCAACCATGCCCCGCCCTCCCAGTCGATGATTCCGCAGACGTGCCCGTCCGGACCGATCATGATGTTGTGCATGTTCAGGTCCCCATGCGTAAACACGATCGCGTGCGGAGGCAGCGCCAATAAGCACCTCTCCACCGTCTCTACCCGTGCACGGTGCTCTGCAAGCGCCGCCTCCATGTCTTCCGGCGGGATATCGTCGGTGATAAGCCCCATCCTGACGTTCGTGACGAACGCGCGCAGGCGGGCGTTGAACGCGCCCTCGTCCGCGAAGGGCGCCAGCGGCGAGGCAGGGATCATGGGTCCGCGGATCTCCCTGCCGGCCGCACCGCACACGGCCGCGCCGTGCGGGCTGGCGAAGCTGCGTATGCGAGCGAGGATGCGTGTGAGGTCCGCGGCGACGACGTCCAAATCCACCTGACCAGGGTCGAACCAGTCCAGGGGGTAGCCTGGGACGCGGGTCATAAGGAGGGACGGGCACGCGGAGGGTACACCCAGTGAGCCGAAGGAGACGAAACGGGGGGCGGGCACGCCCATGGCGCGCGCTAGGTTCATGGCGAGGCCTTCTTGTTCGTGAACGCGGCCGTGGCGCTTGAGGATGAGGCCGAAGGGAAGCTGGAGAATCCCCATCGGTGTTGCGATCTTGTAGTGCTTCATGTACCACAGCGAGAACGGCAGGAGAACATACTCGTGAATGTAGTAGCATATTCTCTTCGTGAACGCAGACGATGGTGAGCCTACCGGGGGGCAGGGTAAAAGGTGGGCAGGCAAGCCATCCAGAGGGAAGCGTGCTTTGAGAGGATGGGTCATGACTGCGATTGCGTTGACCTGTCGTTGTGGTGTGAGAGGGTGTGTATTGTGTGCGTAGAAAGGTAGGGATGAAAGTTAACGAAAGCAGGAGGAGAGCAAGAGCAGGAGGTAGAGCGAGAGGAGGGGGGAGAAGGCGAGGGCCTAGGAAGCCTGAGGGAAAGACTCTGAGTCTGGATAGAGAGACTGCGCGGCTGAAGCAGAGTCGAACAAAACGCTCATTTTGCGTGCCCAGTCAGATGCCCAGGCGTGCCGGCGCTCTCTCGTCACATCAATTCACGTCGCTAGCGCTTGCGCCCACGATTGCATGCGGTTGCGTATCTTCCAATGGGGAGGGGCAATTGCGGTGGGCAATCTTTAGGCGCGCGTACATGCTGATCGAGCATCAGCCGAGGGCGACTACCGAAACGGGAAGGCAGATAATGTAGCGGTGGCTGAGAGGATGGCCGTAGTGTACAGGCCTGATTATTACCTCAATTATCACCCTTTCACTTGAAAAACATGACGGGAGCTCTCTAAGTTGAGTAGAGGTTAACGTCTTCACGCCAGAATTTTCGATTATGTGCTTCGCCTCATTGGCGCCCAATTGATAGTTGCTATACCACACAAAAGAGCTCGAATATCAAAAATCCAGTGTGAACAACTTGTTCGCATTCATACATAGTACATGCCCAGAAAATTTGAAGGGAATCGTGCACGAGGTGGGGGCTACAGACGGGATTCTTGACCTACATGCACCAGCTTTCAAGGTCAAATAGGCGCCAGTACAACGGCCCCTTCATCAAAATATGTTTCAGCTCAACTTGACGACGAAATGGCACGTTCACCACAGCAAAAGCAGCATCTGCGACGCCTACATGCACAGACAAGGGGTGAAAATGTCTCAGAGCATGCAAAGACTGACCGGGAGGTCAGATCTGCATCCCATGCTCCCAATGGGCCGGCTCCGAATGTCCCGCCGTCCCGAGGCCAGTCACAATCCGTTTTGGGAGCAAGCAACAAGGAGAACCTGCCACAGAAGGCAGCCTCAGCACGTAAGAACAGTCTAGCAGCCTAAATACTCGACAGACTTACTGAATTACTCTCAGCCAAGCCGCCATCCAGTTCCCAAGTCGAACATCCTCCTTCGGAGACACCCAAGTCGGTCGTTCGGGTAGTCACCGTGCAGTGGTGGAAGCGGGCGGACTTCTACCGGCACAAGGCAGAGAATGGACGTTGACGGGATAGGCGGTTGTGGAGGGACAACGGGACACTCCGTGAGAAGTTGCAGCTTCTCGAGCGGGCTGCAGAAGGCAAGCGCAGGAACCTACTTGCGCAGCTCTCTCGTGCCGAAGAGGGGCTGATTGTTGCCGCCCTGGAAGCCGAAAATCAGCGCATTCGAGAACAGGACCTTCAAAATGCCATACAAGGCTTACATGGTGAAAAGAAAGCCCTGGAGGTCGAGCTTCAAGCTGTCACATTGGTGTTCTCCGAGGCCACTGAGTTCGCATCTGCAACTTTAATGCTGATCATGGAAGATCAGCTAGAAGCTCTTCTTGCCGAGCAGGCGCACACTCAATGCACCAATAATCAGTTACAAGGTGAGAAGTTGCGGCAGGACACGAGTTTATGATAATTAACTCACCAGAAATATAGTCACAAGCGTCAACTTGGAGCGCACTCGGTGTTCACTCCGCCTTGAGAAGAAGCAGATCATTCTTCTGCGTCGTAAAGTCGCCCGCTTCCCAGGACACCTCACACACGCAGTCGAGTTGGCCACGGACAAGGCATTAGCAGCTGTCCGAGTCACAACTGCATTCCATCTAAAGGAGAAAGGGGTCATTACCGAGAGCGCTCGCCACATGATACGGGAACTGGTCATACTCAACGTACCTGTCAATAACATCAGTTCGGTCATCCTGGTCGTGGCCGAAGCGATGGGAATGGATGTCAACGGGTCACTACATAAACGATCAGTTGGGCGAATTGTTCTGGAAGGACTTGTGGCGGCGAAGAACCAGATTGTTGAGGAGGGTTCACGGGCAGACGGTAATTGAGCATCCAAGACCTAAATAATCAGCAGATACTGACCCGATAATGACAGGCATCACACTGAGCGGCGATGGAACAACTCACAAGGGCACCAACTACGAATCTCGCAACTTCTACATGAATCTCGACCTCTCCCATGTCCGCCGCTTCCTCGGAGTCCATTCCGCCCCGAACCACACCAGCGAACAGCAACTTGTGGGGTGGCAGGCACTGATCGAGGATCTGTACAAGACGTACAATGCCAGCCCTCGAGGGAAGCATGCGGCGTGCGATGAGCGTGAGCTACCTGCTAAGGTGACAGGGATGACGTCAGATCATGCGAACGACCAGAAGAAGCTCCACGATCTCGTCAAGAAATGGAAGCTCACCTGTGACCGGGAGATCCGCGGAGAGAAGGCGAAGATTTTGCTGGTGGGGGACGAACATCTTGCAGCTGTTCTCGAGGCGCAATCCGTGCAGGCCATCGCCGAGCTGGGAGGAACACAGAAATGGGACGCGATGAGCGGTGCAGAACGGACGCGATGGAACAAAACTATCCTTAAACGGGTATCCTGCAAGCTTGGTGAGGAGGCGTTCGAAGCGCTCCCTGACGAGGAGAAGCGCCATACAAATCTCTTCGTCAGCGGCTACTGCTGCATGCACAAGGAGCTGAACGCAGTGAAAGGAGGAAACTCATGTATGGCAGCTGCTTGGACAAAACTAGGCTTGACACCTCCGGTCCTGCTGATGAACAAGGATAATACGGCGACGACAGAAGCGGGGACCTCCGGCGCTCAGGAGCGTGCAGTCGAGATCTCCGAGGGCGGCGGAGTGAAGGCAACGCAACTTGCGGGCACCCTGTTCAAGAACAAGGATGACAAAAAGGGATATCAGGACAACTTGCGGATCTTCTTCGAGGCATCAAGTGCGGTCGGGGCTCCTGTTCGCTTTCCAGATACTAGCAACACACAGTATCAGTCTCATTGTGAGGTGGCGGCGGAGCTCCTGGTTCACCTCGATCTTTACATCAAATTCCTCGACTTCTCCCGTGACAAGAAGACGAAGCGGAACTTCAACAACATGGAAGTCAATGTCCGCCGTGCCCTGCACGATGTACCCACTCTCACCGAGCTCTGTGCCTTGGTGTTGTACTCCCAGTCTATCAGCCATCCCTATCTTCGTCAGGTGCGCGGACACGATGTGGAGTCAGACAATCACCTTGACCTGGGGCCCCTTCATTCCCGCCTGAAGAGTCATATCCAGCACGTCATTGATAACCCATCTTTGCTGCTCGCGGCCGATGCCTCGTACAAGTGTGGTGCACTAGATGGGAAGCCTTGGGAACACCCTGAAGTGTTCTATGCCATCCACCGACTGGCGCCTCGACTGCCTGCCCTTAAGGACATCACGGTCGAGTTCTTCAGTGGCGCGCTGGACACCTGGGGGAAGTTCACTACGGAGTTCGCGCAGGACGGGGTAATCAGTACACTCACTTCTGATGAGAAGCAACGCGCCTGGATGCGGACAACAAACGACGATAACGAGGGCGCATTGGGGTCGTTCCGTGGCTCTGCTAGGCGGGCACCAACGATGACTGTACATCAGTACAACGCACGAACCATGACCAAGATAAACAGCACCATACCATATATGAAGACGAACTTCACACCGGTGGACTACGCATACTCACAGGCAGGAGCACACATCATCGATGGCAGTGGGCTGGAGCGGAAACGGAAGATGGAGCAGGCGGCGGATGACGAACGGGTGGTGGCGGAGAAGCGGCGCAAGGACGGGGAGAAGCAGGAGAAGGAAACGGTGAAACAGGAAAAGCTCCAAGCGCTGAAGCCCATCGAGCAGATCACGGAGCTGTCAAGTTTGACCGTTGTCGAGCTCGACCTATATCTTGACTTGCACCGGCAGTCTGACCGCTCGATCCCGCTAAAGAGCAAGCTCCCGAGGAAGGCAGCCAAGCTCCAAGCGCTAGAGGATGCCATAGCCCGAGGTCGACATGTAGAGAGCTCAAGCACAACCGGGGAGCAGGTCCAGGGAGATGGGAGTCTACCAGAGGAGGCTCCGGGATCCGAGAGACTGTGAAGAGAGAGGATGGGGTAAACTAGGGGCACGCTTTGTGAGTAGCGGAGAAGTCAAGAAGGCTAGATGGTACGTACGGTATTGACATCAGGCATGCCGACATTTTCGGGCCGGTATTGTTGATTAGTGCTGCATTCGTGATGTGGCTGGTTTGCGCTCTCATCCTATATTCATGTACCGTTTGTAGCGGCACCACTGCTAGTTATACATGCGGGAGAGAGCAGCACATGAATGAAAAGCCACACCGACCATGGAGTGGGCGGTAAGCGAGCTCGCGTATCAACATCTACGTGGATTAGATGGTATCTCATCTAAGCGCCGTGTACGTCCCTTTTACAGGGATTGCCCCTCCCCA
>MNAD01001310.1:0-37949 GCA_001895945.1 Trametes pubescens | reverse complement strand
AGCCCGGACCAGAGTACTTGAAGGACAGGGGCAACAGATTGCGCCCCCACACGTGAGTTTTACACCCTGACAGTGCTATGCACGTGGGTGCCATGGTGCCACTGTCAGGGGGCCTTGCTGCCGAGTCCGCCGGCCGTAGCTGCTAGCGGTCAGCAAAGTCTTTTTGAACGACACTCAGGCAATCTCTATTGTACTACCTCTCTGTGACAACTCAAACTTCTTCCATGGCCTTTGCTTGTGCAAAAGCTCTGAGCCCTCCGACGCGATGCTTCAGCGGCTGTCTGGACAATTGGAAACATCGACAAATGAAATAGAGAACTTGTAGTATGCACTAGTAGTACGTACAATGCTCGATAATCTACTTAAACATATGCATCTGACTTCTTCCTTCAGGTACTGTATCTCGCATGACAACACTATGTTGTTCTCATCTCACATATACGGGACACTACTGCTATCGGTATCATCGAAAGCCGAGGCGCAACGTCAACCTGTGGCGGTCACACCAGGGGCACCAAGACTACTGAAGCTGAGATCTACGAATGCACGCATCGTAAACAAACTCTTGCGCTCCAAAGGCTAGCGAAAGTTCAGTCATGCTTCCTTATGACGGTATTAAGCGTCTTTGTAAAAGCACAGACTCGTCGGCTTCATGCGGCACGACCTCAACGAACGATGTTGTTCTCGACTTGTCCTTTGAAGGCTTATAACCACGGAAGGCAGAGGTGAGGCGTCTCACTTGGAATAGCTTGGGAAGGCTATCAATTTGTTTCATTTGTCCGCTGTGAACACGAGCAGGAGTGTAATCCCTTACCAGAATCTGGTGAGACGATTTCACTCAGCTTGATCCTATAGATGCTCCGCGACCTACAATGCAGGATGTAGAGGCGGTAATGTGGGCGGCACAGCGTAAAAGCCCATCCGGAAAAGTTAGTCACCCAGGCTGTCGACTCGAGGCCAATGTCAGGTTTCGAGATTGTCCGTCGGAATGCGTCTTATCATTCCTGTATGCTTCGGTTGAACTCCACAGCTCGTTCACTAAAGACAATACGCAGAGTAATACGTCAATCATCTTATACTACTAGTATCATCAAGCTATATAAGAGCAAGGCGGGAGCCTGGAGTCGTGCTTGTCAAAACATTATCTGACAGACAAGACTTCTTACCGCACCTGCATGTACTAGGACCCACGAAGGTGCCAACATCCATTCAGCGGGACTCGTGGCTAATAATGGCGGCTGTGCAAGACACAATGGCCCATGACAAAGGAATTCCGCGGTCACGCGTCAAACACGTCGAGTGCGTCGATGTTCGACGAATCCTCGCGTTTGCGATTTGGCATTGTTTGCAGACTGTGAGTTTAGTTAACCTCGCGGCGAGTCTTCCTGCGCCCAACCTCACTCCCACTCTCCCCCACGCTCGCCAGCTTCGCGTCTTCGTTCACGCTCTCATCAAAGCGCTCCCGAATTCACCACCTCCCGCTACTCTCCCCAACCATGAGCTCCCGTGCTTCCAGTCCTCCGTCCAACGACAATGATCTCGCGGCTATGTTCGTCCCGCGCTCACCACCTTCCCTTCCCACCGATGCAAATCCGTCCTACAAGTCGTCCGTGGACTCCGATCAGTGGCATGGCGACTCCAATGACGCGCTTATTTATGCAGAGGTGAGTGTATCGTGTAAGCCACTCTTCACGACGCTCGTTGACCACCTCTGTTTAGCCACCACACTTCTATCTGGACAAAGCCTCATATGCTCGTCTTCCATCCCCACTCCCATACATCCACGATCCATTTTTGGTGATGGAAGCCTCTCCAGATCCCTCACCTATCAGCTCCGTGTTCTCATCGCCGCTCCTAAGTTCGGCATGCCCCCTTCCGCTCTCGTCTGATTTCCCCGCGTCCTTCGCCCTCGAATCTCCGGCGGTTGCATCGGAGACCTCGGCAACCACTTTTGACTTGATCTCTGGCGACACATTGGACGAGGACGAACTAGATAAGTACGTTCTCAGCCCTAACGAGGTATGTCTTCCTCTACGTTATATGTATTCGCATGTTTGACTGTCTGCTATGGAAGATTACTGCACGAGCTGCGGCCCTTCAAGCGCAATCGGAGATTTCTTCCACCGCCCATTTGATAACCACCGAAGTCGACTCGTGCGCGTTCGTCCCTGCTACCTCTGCTGTAACTCCGGCAGCCGCGTTCCCGGGCGTCGCATCTGCCGATGGCCATGGTCCGATATCCACCGTTGCCCCAGTCAATCGAGGAAAGAAGCGAAGCCGTAAGGGGTCCGTTGAGGGGGAAGAGGACAAGGAAAACGAAGCTCCAGAGGAAGCGGACAAGCCTGCTGGTTCATTGACCGCACCCGCAGAAGAGCCCACACGTAAGCGGATGAAGTCCTACGACATCCTGCCGGCTCTAGAGGTTGCCTTTACAAATGGTGCCGACGTAGGCGCATACAGTCAACCGACCGAGACTTCACAAGGGCACGCTTACTCAGAGGTGGAAAATGAGAACAACCCACTCTCGACGTCTTCCCCAGTGTCCCCGTGGCCCCCGGATGACTTCGCCGCGCAATCGGATGAGGACCAAGCAGAGCTCCCGGACGACGAAGAAGACGCGGCTACGCCTGCAGCTGCAGTGTTCACATGTGGCATGGACGAGGGGGAATGCACGCACCCCATAACCGACCGCATCGAGGACAAACGGGCGCATCTGAACGCGAGACACGGAACCACCAACACGCAGGGCAGATACGTGTGCACCTACTCCAACTGCACGACGAAGAAGGCGGAGGGATACACTGACAAGTGCAACAGGAACAAGCACGTCATCTCTGTCCACTGGGGCGGGTGGTTCCGCTGCGCGTGGCCGGGGTGCTCAAAGGCATACAGGCGCGAGGACACTCTTTCACGACATAAGAATGCGAAAGGACATGTATAGGCAACGCAGTGGTGGCCGGTGACATTCATTTTGCGGAGCACCACTGATTCTTCGCCATGTCCGTAGCTGCACTACGGTAAAGCTTTCTCCATCCCGCGATGTGTCTCTCTAGTGTGTTGATACCTCTCTTTGTATCTTTATACGTAATACGCCTGATGTGCTACTGCTTTCATGCATGAATCGCTGTAAACGCTGTCTCTGTTAAAATGTTGTCTTCCTTTCTGTTAATTTGTATATATAGTTAAACATTTCCCTCGACACTCTGCTTCTGATGCATCAAGCCTGAGTATTTGAACGCCCATTCTCCACGTACCGTCTTGCGGGGCCCCAAGTGCAGTTGCATTTCAATTTGAAGTACACACAAGGTTGTGCTTTGCGACGGAAGAAGATATGGACAGCAGGGGGGATACGATATTGACAATTCATACACACAATTATACGCTACAGGATCTATTCATGGCGGGCACGCGCGAATGACAGACGAATTCGTCACCCACTGACGGTGCTAGTACGGTCACCGCGTCCACAATGCAATGAAAGAACTGCAAACTGCACTGTGGAAACAACACGAGTTCGTTAGTCGAACCGCACTGGAAGTGGTGGTACAGCGCTCACTCACATTACTTCGTCCTCCAGCCGCGCCGCTTCTTCGATGGTTCCTCTTCCTCGTCTTCTTCATCCACTGGATAGTTGCCCGATGCATATTTGGTCCCGTTGTGCTTCCTATCCTTGTGCCGCTTCAGCGAATAACCGTTGTTTGTCGTAAACTCGCACGCGTCGCATCCAAACATCCGTTTCCAGTGTGTGGTCTCCACATGCCGAGCAAGGCTGGCTTGCGCTATATCGCCTTCGAAGATCGTCCCGCACGGGCTGCCACGCGCGTCCGGATCCCATATGCACATCAACGCGCCGTCCGCGGCGCACTTGAGCACGTCCTTGCGAGAGAGGGCCGGTTCTCCGCGGCGTCGCAGGATTCCGACCAAGGGACGCACCATGTTAGGCTTGCGGGGAATGTTGGAATAGTGCTCGGCCTTTATATGTTTCTTGTTTTCCCGTGGGTTGTCCGTCAAAGAGTGAGTGCACCCGCGGAGCCCGCACTTGTCGACCTGATACGCCGCCTTCTGAGTGGACTTCACTTCCGGGGCTATTGACCTTCGTCGACACTTTTTTCCCTTTCCCTCGTTCGCATCGTCACAGATGACAGACGATGGCCCGGGCTGCGGCTGAACCTCTTTCTGGCTCGGACGTCTGGGCTGTTTTCTGGATTTTGGCGGCCTCATCTGGCGGTTGTCGGACAGGAGATGGCCGTAAGTATTCGGCCTGGAGAAAAGCGCCGCTACAAGGTGCACCTGTTCGCAAGAGCCTCGCTTTCTCCGAGCAGCGACGCGCGGCTGGCTGGGTTTCGGTTCAGTGGGCGCGCGATGCTGAAACTGAGCTTGGATATATAGTTGGCTGAGATGAGATCCAGAAGGATCGGGCCCGCTAACAGAACTTGAAGTAGTAGGAGGCGCGAGGGCAGGTCAAGGATACGTCGTACGTGGGATCAGTGGTGTTTTCGTCCCTCGATACCCGCAAATAAGTGCCCTCTTATATCCTACAGCATTCGTAAGACCAACGTCGTTCAAGGTCGCGTACAAAAATGCGGGGCCATCCGACCTCCGACACCGCGAAGAGAAGAGAGTGCAACATCCTACCACACCTGCGAAAGCCGCTTCGCGGATTGGACATATCATGGTGCTTATTTCTTCGCTTCCCGGGTACGGAAGAGCCATGCGGTAGCTTTTGCAACGTCATTCACAGTTCGAGTATAGTTTCCAAATGCGAGTGCTGAAAGGATCCATTGGAAGACAAAGTAACCATGGTGCATTCCACTGAACAATCGGGTCAAATATGCAAAGTATGCTCGCCTTTCGCGACATGCTGTCCCCGTAGCAAAGACGCATGCATTTGTACGGTTTTGAGTGAGCACGGTGTCCAATGCCTCCGCTCCCGGGAACTCCTCAGAGTGAAACGTGTCCCGAGGAGTGTCGCGGAGTTAGGGTGCGTGACTAACGCCCGCAGACAACAAGCTGACGCGTCTCCGCCATCGCGCCGAGACGGAGTACGCTGTTCTGTTTCGCGAACCTCCATTGCCAGAGCTTCTCCCTAGATCACAAACTCATCATAGTCCCATCCACACTAAACGATGACCTCGCGCATGAAGAAACCGGATTCGTTGCGCCAGAACCCGCCTTGCTGCGGTTAGCGGTAGGGTACGCACCGGGTTTGACTCGTCTACAGTCTTAAAATATGACTATGTCCTACGCTTTCCCGGCTCCAATCCTGTCTTACTGTCCCCTCTTGTGTCCCCTTAAAACAGAGTTTTGTTTATCCTCGCTGATTATGATGTGTTCCCGATGTCAGAGCCCATTTTGCGAGGGTGGAGTACTCGGCCCACGGCGTGCAAGCATGGTCTCAGTCATGCCGTGTACTTCCGACGTATGGGTCTTATACCGATTAACGCCGAAACTGTCCACTTATTCACATCTGTGCACGCGAACACGTCCCTCAGTCAGTCCAACCCGCATTCTGAGCTCCATGAGTGCATATACTTGCACGATTTATACACAATTTTATACAGTACAATGTACATGGCGAGCTCGATTGGGCGCATCAAACAGCGAGATCGAGCCGCCGTTGACTACAAGAAGTGCAAACTTATACACGTCGCTACCCGCCGTCGTTTACAGAGAACCCGGACCTCTCAGCGTGCATCTGTGTCAATTGTGTAGCGCTCCTCTGGAGCTCCCGAATGCTGCATAGGGCTGTCGCGAGTGTTGATACACCACCGATGATTCCACGGTGGTTAGAGGTATGGTCGACGATCCTGGAGTTCGGCGTATCGGTGGTGGCGAGACGACGCGACTCCTCGGTGAGAGCGGAGAGGATTCCATGTTCTGCGAGCGGCACAGGTGGCATGGCGGAGTAGATGTGTGGATGTCCGGGTAGTGTTAGCCCGCGAGAGTATCGCTTGCTGATACCCGGCTGCACAGGAGATGATAGCACTGCGACCGCGTTAGTGAAGACTCAAACGAAGGGCGAGCCATGATAGTCCACTCACATTACTTCATCCTCCTTCGTTTAGTCGGAGGCTGCTCTTCCTCTTGCTCAACTTCTCCGTCTTCCTCGTCCACTCCCCCATCCTTGGGAGCATCCTCCCCACCCGTGCCGGAGTGCTTGTCTCTCCGGTGTTTTTGAAGCGTCCGCAGAGAACCGAACGGAAGACTCGGAGTGCACTGGGTACATGCGAACTTCCGCTCCCAGTGGATCTCCTCCACATGTCGCGCCAGACTCCCCTGCGCCGCGCTCCCAGCGAACACGGCCCCGCACCGCGCGGCCCCGGGCGCGGCAGCCCACGTACACGCGAGCGCATCCCGCGTAACGAACTGCCGGATCTTCGCGTCGGAGAGAAGTGTGCCTTTGTGGTACAGCGGCCCCGTTGTCGAAGCGGCGGCACCGGCGGTGAGCGGGATCAGAGAGGGATGCGCCTCCTTGATGTGCCCCTTGTTCTTCCTGGGCGCGTTTGTCAGCTCGTGTGTGCAGCTTCCGCCGTCTAGGCGGCACAAGGATGCCCTGCGAGCAGCCGTCTGCAGGGAGGTGACTTCCTTGTTCGTGCTGCGAGGACGCTTCGTAGTGACCGCGGGTTCCTCCTCCGAATCGGATCCTGTCGACTCGTAGGACTCCAGGTCGTCCAAGGTGACGGACGAAGGTCCTGCGACAGGCTGTTCTTCGTGATGCTGACGTCGGGATGCGACTCGCGGCTGGATGAGTCTACGAGCAGGAGCACTGCGTTCCTCGACTGGGGGTTGCGCGAGGGGCGCGTTCTCCTTGTTGCTCCCTCGACGTGTTGCAGTCTCCTCGAGGGAAGAGTGTTGTTGCGAGTCTCGAATGCGCGCGATATACGGGACCGTTGACTCGGGGGTGGAGGGGGTGGCTTGCGGAATTGAACTATCGTCGTCGCTCGAAGGGGCTTCGCATGTCGGCTTATCCTACACAAAACATCGCAAGAGATTTGAATGGGCCGACGGCAAATCATACGGAAATACACGCACCTCTGAATGTTCGCTTTCGGCAGTCCCAGCCTCGTCGTGGGCATCAACACCGTCTGCTATCTTCTCCTCTCCTTCTTGAGGTATATTCTCCCCCGCAGCGAGAGCAGCCTCACGTTCAGTGACCGCTTGAGGCGCATTGGTCGTATCCTGGAATAGTATACCGTCGTACGGCAGGGTCGCCTGAAGGTGTGCTTCTATGGCTTGCTGCATCGCCTGCTGAGACGACGATGCAGAATCGGCGTGGAGAATGTCGGTGTCCAGGAAAGTGTGGCTTCCGTAGTTGTACTCGGACTTGCGAGCAGGTACGGGTTGAACAGGGGATGCGACTGGACATGTAGATTGTACTCACCGCCTGAGAAGCCTCGGTCGCTTCACTGTGGTCCTCCGAGACGTCATCCTCGAACATGTCGAGGTTGATGTAGTCGTACATGTTGAAGGACTCGGTGATAGACATGTTGAGTAGATGGAGGGTATAGCGAAATCGAGTTCCGGGGATTTGAAGTGCGAGTCGAGTGGACGAGTTGGAGAGAGTGAGTGCGAGCGCCACAACCGAGCGCTGAGCGCCTTTTGAGCCGCGAGGGTGCCCGCACCCTGATTTGTTGAACATCGACGCACGCGACTGTGTCGCGGCAACGTGACAACAATGGCCCTTTCCTTTGTTGCTCGACGCGTCGCAATTGGGAATCCTCTGCCTGCTCCTTTGTTAAGCACTGTTCAAAGCCCGCAGTAGTGATTACACTCACCTTCCGCCCCCAAAGTTTGAGGCGAACCGCTTGGAGGCTGGCTGCCAGACGGTCGGCTTCGTAGCCCCAGACGAGGCGTGCTCCTGCAGGCAAAGATTCCACGTCGTGCAGTTCGCCGTCTTTCTGCGAACGCATAGATCGGCCGCGACGCCCGCCATCGTCCGCGGCGCAGAACCCGGTGGTAGCCCGTACGAGGCAGCTCGTTGCTGCCACTCCGAGCTCACTTCCTGGTGCACAGATGCTATTCTATCTGCAGCCACACATGAGGGACACGCAGACGTCCACAGTAGCGGCAGGAATCTCCGCCAGGCAAGGTGTTCGGGTGGGAGGAAATGCGCCGCGCATGTGTTTAGTATGTACCTTCCTCTAGAACCACAGTATGCCTCCTCTTATACCGCGCAGCAGCCGATGGCGAAGATGTTTCGAGGCATATGATAGGCAGTGTTCGGCCTATTGGGATTGACATAGACAATATCATGGTCGTTCATGCTGCTCGCAGCCAGCATCGTCAACCAAGGATACGCGCGCCAATGCAGCTTCACTTCGATTCGCATGCAGTGAAGAGAGCTGCGCGATCAACGTCACAATATGACCGCCAGAGCAGCTTCACGGCAGAAGACATAACGCTGCTTTCATCGCTTTGCCACTCTTTAGATATGCCGCGTTGAGATATTCGCTGAAACGTAACCACCTTCAGCACTACTCCGCTCAAAAGCCGTAGTGAGAACCTGGGCGCATCCGCCTGCAAGGCAAGATCATCATGCGCAATCTTCAGCGACGTTGGGAAAGACCCCTTCGCGTCGCCCACCAATCCGCAGCGCTCCAGACGCTCAAACAATGTTGGCATCTCATCCAGCCTCCTTACACAATCCTCACTGCCTACTGGCAAAGTACAGACCACATTGCACAAAATCCCCAATAGAAATACCCGCAGAGTCTGGTAAGCGCCGTATTGTGTCTCTATGCTCCTTCTCGAGATATTTCGGACAGAATGATAACGCCAAATTACTGCGCCCGCCGGGACCTCTAAAAGCGAAATTCGCTTAGAGGGGTGCCGCGGGGTTAGGGTTAACGGCCAGCGCATACGCGTCGTCGCGCTCAAGATGGACCTCGTTCTCGTCCGTAAACATACCATTTCTTGGATCGTCGCTTCGTACCTGCTTGTGTGTTATATCGCTACGGTATGGGATAGCGTGCCTGGCTCTGTGGATCTGCGATCTAAGAAATTTTGACAAATTGCCTGGATTCGCTGTCAGGACAGATAAATCGAACGATGATCCCTGTAGAACCTCACCCGAAGTTTGTCGTCAACGCATGCAATCAAGTACAAGGAAGATGGCCAGTAAGAGAAGTCTAGGAGTCGTGCTGCAAAGGAGTCGTGGAGGTACGATTAGAAGCTTGCTCGACTTCTCGCGCCGTTCTTTTGGCACCTTTCGCGCGAATTGCTCTTGTTTCCCATTGCAGGCGCGGAGTGCGCGACGCGATCTCACTCTCGTTCTCTCTTTCTCCTCGTTGCCGCAGTAACGTGTTCCTTGTAGACTTGGTATTTGTTGAGGCTTTCCGAAGCTTTTTCGCACTATCACAGTCGACAAACAACCTGGCATACACGTAACACACCACACATATGGTACCTTACATGCGCTCAGTATGGAGTATTACAAACCATTATGCACATAAACATGGCCACCATGATCGGTAAGCTCACAGTAGCAGAGACAGGTGTGCAAGGAACGATGGAAGTAGTCAGAGTAGGAGGATGGTTGCGAGGACACGGCGGCGTAGAGGCGTGGACTGAGGACCCCTGGCACTGGTGCTACCGGTGTTTCGTCGCAAACTGAGCCCGATAAAGTGAACGATTCCTCGTTTAGTCCACTTTCTACCACAAACAAGCCTCCACGGGTTCGATGTTCGATCAGGACTCTCCGGGGGTTGGCAACGCCAAGATATGTGTCGTTGTCGGTCCACGAGCAAACTGCCAACGAGGCGGGCTGTTCCTTCACAGTAACGCTCTGCGCTGGCATTCGGCTCCTCTGCAATCCTCGATCCATGGTCTGTGTCACACATACACCAGAAAATCCTCGAGCAAGGTATTTGTGTCTTTCTTCACGGCGAACCATAGCGTAAGAGCATCAAGAGTAGGAGTCCTGGGTTGAACGCCGTGCGCGGCTGACAGCTTTCTGTAGGCACCACACATTGTACAGATACGCAAAATGCGATCCTTGTTGCAGGATGCACTTCATGTTTGTCGAAGTGTTAGCTTCCGCTACGTCACGAAGGGCCACTCACGCCGAGCGCGCTGCGAAATACGAACAAGTACCGCGCGGGAACGTCCGTACTAGCAAAGCTCCATGCACTGGAACAGCGCCCATCGCCTTGGACGGTCGGGAAGGCCACCACGGACTGGAAGCTCCTTTGTCGGCTGTACGCCGCGGAACGAGAGAATATCTGGAAAACTTCAAGGCGAGATGAGCATCCTCTCCAAACTTCGTTGTTAGGCGGCGATGCTCACCTTCTATGAAGGCCCCATGCTAGCAAGACTCCGCTGGGTGTCAAGCATGCTGCGTTTGGGTTATGCTTCTTCCCGACGCGTGCGCTGAGTACAAATATGTTTGAAAGGTATATTGTGACCCCCTGCTCATGACTGGGTGGGGTTTTGTGACCTTTCAAATTCGATAGCGACCATGTGAAGGGTATCATCTAGAGAATTTTGCAAAACCTAGATGCCAATCGGTAAGAAACAGGTCTCTGCCTTCGGAGAGCAACAGAGCAAACATGACTTATGACCGGAATGACTCGTGTAGCGTCTTCTCGTAACGGCCTTCACAGGAATTCTGAGTATTTAAACGAGCGTGCTGATATATCAGCGTCTTAGCCATCTATCCAGGTGACACTGAGAGGAGGAAACTTACTGCAACGACCCTCGTGCTCTCGTCCATCCTCGGCGTGCGGCTTATCGGACGTCCTTTCCATGGCACATTTCCATGGCACACCCTATACTATGTCCACGCGGAGCTTTCGAAGGGCGACATGCGATCACTTATCCCCGAGGTTCCAAGAGGGCGCTCTCGAGGGGCTGGTCGGAATGTCGAGGAGGTACGTGTGTCGTGTGTCTGGTCTCGATTGCAGAAGGACGCGCAGTTGCTCACGATTATGTCAGACGGCGCAGTTCGCATTCAAGACAATGGTGTCGTCGCGGTCACGCGACAAACACGTCGAGTGCGTCGATGGTCGATCACAATGAGCGCCCAGGGAGTCCGCGTTGGCTACAGCCGTGACTGGTTATAATCACGCACGCGCTCGTCCGTCCCTTCTCACTCACCGTCGCCCTCCTACGTACCCCTGCTAACTTCCTCCGCCGTTCTATCCATTGCCAACATCTCCTCAACTCCGCTACAACCATGAACACTACCTCTTCGATATCGACTCTCCTTGACCAGTTCGACGAGGCTCTCCTTCCGCCGTGTGACAACCTGACGCTCCCGTCTTACATGGCGGACGACGATGAAACTCGGCAGTCAGTGCCGGCAGACCATGCCGCTCCCACCCCGGGACCGTCCAATGGGGCACCGTCCACGGCTGCATACGTTTGGCCTTCGAAGCTCGAGATCGACACTCAGGACGACTACTTTGAGTACGCTTTCGACTTCGTCTATGGGGAGGATTGGGAGGAGAGGGACGGCGACACCGCTGAGGATGCGGATGAGGACGGTGATGATACGGTACCTGACGAATCTGAGGTGCGTCCGAATTTTCTTACGACGGATTCTTTTGGGTTGATCAGCAGGGCTTCAGGAGGACACTGACATCGAGGAGCCTTACAGGACCCTTTCATCCCCGTCACGCGCACATACTCCAGAGACACATAGTCTCAGCTCCAGCTCGACAAGGTCTGGCTCCTCCGAACCCGAGTCAGACGATCTTCCGACACGTCAAGCCGCCTCTCATTCCAGCGTGCTCGTCACATCCGATCATTGGTCTAACCCATCTATGCCTGTCCCAGGACAGGGGAGACCCAGCCTTCGTTCATCTGCCCGCATTAGGGAGAAGAGGAAACGAGTCGCTGAAAGTGAAGACGAGAAGGAGAACGTTCCTGAAGGCGAGCCTTCCGAGGCTGCTAACGACACCACCTCCAACTCGCCCGCGCCTGTCCATTCACGCCCTACAAAGCGGCCCAAGATTCAACAAGACGACTCGGAGGACTCGGAGGACTCATCCGCTAGTGAGAGCGATGAAGAGTCGGAGGACGACAGCGCGGATGAGGGTGGACCAACACCAGGATCATCCAACTCAGTGCAGGAGTGTCGGCTCGGCGGGTGTAAGCACAAAGTGTCAGGCATCTACAAGAAGGATTGGGCACACACGAAGGTTAAGGGGCACATCAAGCGCAACACCGACGGTCTGTTTCCGTGCACGTACCCCCATTGCCCTGGCCTTCTGCTCGCCTCGGGCTACAAGCACAAGTCAGTCCTCCAACGGCACATCTTGTCTGACCATTGGCGTGTGAAGATCTGGTGCACCTGGCCGGACTGCACAAGGTCTTATCGCAGGGAGGATACACTGAAGCGACATATGAGGACGCACACGGGCTAGGCGGCGTAAACGAGGAGGCGGCGATGGTGAGTCTTTGGTATGGTACACATACTGTCCGGTTGCTCACCTGCGAACCGGTTGCAGCAGCCCTGACGAATCACTTATGCACTACAAACTACCGAGCACAAACATCTCATCAAGAAGTACGTGCTTCCACTTCCGGGAGGTGTTCCTCATGATTGACCAATACACTCTCAGACGTCCGCCGTGGTCGACGTTACGTCGTCAACGCTCGATCAATCTGCGCTCAATCTTAGCGGTCCTCAGCCAGGCCTATAGATTTGCTAGCACGGCCCGCTACCCCCAAACCTCTGAACATCCATTCAAACTGCTCTGGGATCTGGGCGGCCACACTCAAGTCACATCTGCAAGTGTTTCTTCGGTCATGATTTGTCCACCCCACTATGACCATGGGCGCCACTATGACCATGGGCGCGACGTCCTTCAACTCCATGGCGATGGACGAACACGGCTCAGATACTCGCTGTTACAGCATCTCGGCCAACCACCGTCCTCCTCTTCAATCATATGCAACTCAACGAGGACGACCATGACATCGCGGTCGACCCCTCGAAGACATGTTGACTAAGGATAATCGCTACCCACCTCCCAAGAGCTTACCTCCCGTGTTCAGCCGTCCCGTACTTCCAATCCGAGGATCTTCGCACACGTCGCGCGGCCCCGCATCTATGCCATCTTTCCGTGTATATACCCTCACCCTTTGACCGCCTGTGGTCGTAACAATCCTATGTAGCTTCCTCGTAATCAACCGCTAGTCCCGTGCATATACAGACCGCAGGTCGCACTTGCTGTTGTGCCCTGTGCTCCTACTGGCGAGTATCATCGAAGGAAAAGGTCGGTGACGGCGAGCGTTCCTGTGCCGTCGCGTCGCCTACGGTTGTGAAGAGGTTGTTCACAATGTATGACGTACTAAGAGAGTACTGGACTCGACACATTCCCTCGAGCACCACCCGCAGGAGCTGATTAGAACAGTCGTTGGTGTTCCCGAAGGTCTACGAATACATTACGAACACAGTTCTAGTCCCAAGTACAGACGTCCTTGAATATGATGTCCGACATCCCGAGAGCAACAACACACGCGAACCGACCCACGCCGAACGCGCGATGGTAAAAGGACGCAGTCAACAACCCCACCCGTCTCATCCTCACGACAAGCCGCCCTGAACAGTCAGAAATACCAACCGACACCCAGCTACGCCTGAGCGCCCCGCGCGGGTCTCTCAGTCTTCACGCCCACGGGCGCATCGCCATGCCCGACACCCGACGACACGGAAACGCGTGCGCCATGCTGCACATACGAAGAGAATTCCATGTCAGCCGGGAGTTCAAAACCCCGAACGCACGCGCGCGAGAACGTACCTCTCGTCCCGCCCAAAGCGCACCTCGAGGCGTCCGAGCGCGGCTGCGCGCGGCATGTGCAGGCGCGCGCCCCAGTCGGTCTCCGCACGCTCTGCCTCACTCAAAGGGCTGCTCGTGAGAAGGACCACGCGCAGCTTGCCGAGCGCGTTGAAGCGCTGTGTCGTCCGCGCAGTGTCGGTCTTGTCATCCGTAGTTTCGAACTTGGCTATGGTCTCTGCAGGGCCGGCGCCGAAGAGGATGTCGTCGACGCACGCGAGCGCGTCGAGCGGCCCGGTGATGACAGTCGCGGCCTCGTACGGGATGTGGATCTCGAGCTCGCGGAGGAGCGCGGGCGCCGGGAGGGTCGCGACGACCTCTGGAAGGCGCCCATAGCTGCGCGTGAGGATGTCGTCAATGCGTAGGACAAGCGTGAGCGACGTCAGCGCAGTATATCCCTTCATCGTAACGAGCGCTGCGTGAGGCAAAGGTGATGAGCTAGCTGCGCCGCGCCCGGGCCGGGGTAGCGTGGCGCGACTTACGTTGGAGGCCGCGGAGGGGGACGCTCAGGTAGTGCACGGAAGGCCCGAAGTGTGGCAGCGCGTCAGGGCCAATGCGCGCGGTGGATGGGACGTCAAGTGTGTGGAGGGCGCATGCGGTAGGCGTGCGGGCAAGCCACGCGAGGAGCGGGAGCATGCAGTTCGGGTATACCGGGGACACGCGGAGGGTCTTGAGCGCGGGGCGCGCGAGGAATTCGTTGTCGTCGCTGTAGTCGTTGAACTCTGCGCTCGTCCAGGTCATGGCGTTCAGATGGAGGTGCGCGAGATGTGGGAGGGCGTCGACGAGGAGCTGCACGTCGCGCATGTTACGATGGTAAGTCTCGTTCAGGTGTAGCGTCGTGAGCATCGAGCAGTCCTTGAGAATGTCGCCAAGCGTGTTTAGATAGACCATCCCGTCTGCTCCGATACCTCGGATGGTGAGTTTGCGTAGGCGGGGAGTGGTCTCGGCAGATAGGTGGGGCGCTAGGAATCGCGCGAGGATCTTTGCGTCGTTGGCGCCATGCATGTCCGGCTTCCAGCCAATTCGAAGCTCGCTGAGATATACCAGGAAAGGTTTTAGGTACGGTGTTCCAAGTGCGCGGAAGTCCCGGACGGAGAACAGGATGGGATAGGATACCGCGTGTAGAGCATGACTGGAGGCGCAAAGGTTCCGAAGAGCAGTGCGGTCGTCCCCTAGGTAAGATGTGATGTGAGCGAGCAGTTCGACAGGGAGACGTGCGGTGGTAGGCATTACGGCGGGTGAAGAGGTTTGGGCAGAACGCAGCAGGGTGTTATAAGCTCGCTGGCTTCCGGGCTCCGACGGCATGCGCACAAGAATGATGATCATTTCGAACACCAGCCAGTCGAAACGAGGCTGTCGTGCAGTCAGCTGCGCCCTCGGACGCTTCCGACACGCGCAAGGGGCCGAGCATCAGTCCTGCGTGGCGTCTGTCCTACGCCGTCACGATATGTTGCCCCGATCACGCCTCGATTGCGCTGGCTCCTCGGTATCGTCGACGTTCACGCTGCCGATGTCACCTTCGGCGTCCGTTTCCCCATTCGCAGCAGCAGACATCTGTCAAAGAAGCCGCTGCGAACGGCACTGGCCTACCAACGTGCCCCGAGAATTGCCCGATATCCCCGTCAGGACTTGTTCCACCCCGGGCGTAGATGCTGTGTCACGGTGCAGTCGAACCAATATGCAACGTCTCCTGATCGTACTCCCCTTTTCAGATTCCGTCGTCGGCGGTTTCAGCATCGCTTTGGGGTGAACCTGGCCAGAAGCGGGCATTGCATACGCAATATCAAACACGCCCACGATACGGCATCGAAGTGCGGTTGGCGGCGAAGGGAAGCAGTCGGTACGGCTGAATATGATCCGGTCCGTCTGTACGCCCGGTGACCTTCACCATCTTACAGCCGTCATGGAGCAGGGATCGGCGACATGGCATTGACCCCGAGCGCCACACTCGAAGCCTTGAGGCCAGCTACGGGGGATGCCCGGAGCTGCTACTCTTGGATTGATAGTGGAATCACAGTAAACAATTCATTGCAATTATCGACTCACCAGAAACAAGGAAACAACAAGCGACTCTAAGTGCGTACCTGTCAGAATGCGCACAATGAGCAAGGGGCAATGGGTACGGTTGATAACATTACTCTCCGCTCTACTCCGGAGGGTATAGAGCAATGTGGCAGTCAACTCGAACCTCGAGCCCCCCTGCAGTATGCGTACCACCCCGCGTGCTCGCAAGTTTGGAAGGAGTGGAGTTTCTTGATCCAACGAGGCAACGAAGGTGCTTACCTGAGGCCCACCGAGCTATGCCCCGCCGACGTTTAAACGGAATCCATCGAGAGCTGAGTGGAAGAAGGCCTGGCGTAAGAAGAACAGTTGGTGATTGCCATCCGTCGAGAAGTCCGCAGATCCGGGCGGCTGGACAGCCAGGGCTCCATCGATACTGTAGCGGTATATTGCGAAGAGCCATGTATGTAGGCCGATAGGTGATCGCAGGCCGCCGCAAGGGTATAGAGGGGGCGCAATGACCTGTGAGGTGGCAGAAGTCGCCACATGCCGAGCGTATGATCTGAGCGAGGCGAGGTCAGCGACGAGAGACAACGCCAAAGAAGAGGTTTAGATCATGGCCAAAGGTCCTCGTAAGCGTGCAGAGAAGGTGCTGAAGAGCTGAGGGGAGGCTGGGGGCGTCGGCATGGTGGCAGGAGAACAAGGCCGGAGAGACGCGCGTTGATCTCCGTCTCCTGCCGTGGCAGCGGCAGCGGGGTTGATTGCGCGCGAGTCGCAACCATCCAGCTTTCCTTCTCTCTCTCATCTGCACAACTCGGAGGCACCGTTCGTCTGGCTGCTCTTTCTGGTTTTTATCCACAACGAAAGCGCAAGTGAACCACCGGTATATATGATGTGAGACATGCGGAAAAGCCGAGAGCTGACTCGATCCCCATGGACCGCGAAGCATACTGGCTGGCTATGTGGTAGCCTCTACAGCCTGTTGCTGTGAGTACCTCTATTTCTCATATCAGAAGTGCGCACTCTGTGGTCTTAGGCGTCGTGCGATGTCAACTCGGGAAGGTAGGAGGAAGGTGCGTCGTCAGCGAGCGCTAACGCAAACTATGGGCGTCTGTGCTGCTCTACGAGACTCGCGTGCTAATCGCAGTATGCGCGGTGAACAGTAGTTTTGGATAAGAGAAGAGAGTAAAAGTCGTCATGGAGTACTTTGAAGGCATGCTCAGAAAATTGAGCTCACGGCTTTTTTCCTGCGCTGCATTGATGACGTTTGGGAACACGTCCGTTGGGCGTCTTCCGAAACGTCACCAAGGACGAAATGCCGGGATAGTGATCCTTGTGAATAAGGATCGAGGCTTACCTTGCAACCAGGGATACCATTGCATTCGACCCACGCTTTTCACGCGTCATGTTTGGACTCTCCGTTCTTTCGGTGAACGGGTTGGTCGATTTGTCGTTCGTGCTGAAGACGCGCCCATTGGTAGAAGCCCTTTTGGCCTTGACGTTCTTGTTTCAGATGGTACGTCCTCCGCGGTGCGTATTCTATGTACAATTTGCCAATTGCGTTGATTGTGCGGTCACTGACAAGAGATGCTGATGAGTGTCGGCCGCCGTGACGACTGAGCGAAGATGGACGACGCACCCATCTCATTCCGTCCAAACGCGCGTTTCCCCTAGGAAGGGTAGAGCATGTTTGAAGCGGATCCGCTGAAGGAGATACAGGAGTGGTCAGAACGGAAACGACACGACAGTCTATAAAGCTCATCGCGCATCCGGGTGGAGCTCGCCGCTCTACGTCCTCCTAGCTCGACATTTGCTTCAGCAGTGAGGCTGGGTAGGCCCGCTACTTGCACTATTCTAGACGACGTGGTTTCAGCTGCCAATGTACGTCGCGGCGCCAGGTTCATAGTCCAGAAAGAGGGCCTTGAACTACGCGTCCGCGACCAACCCCTGCGTCGTCCTGCCGCACAGACCGTGGTTGACTGTACGAGCCCTTGGTGAGTGCTTAATAACGTCGGAGCATCATGCGTACTCATCTAGAGTAGGATTCTTGCTGAAGAGCGTCTTCCTGAATCTGATATGGCGGTCGGAGAGAGGGTCGAGTGCGTCGATGGTCATCGTTTGAACAAGGGCGCCAAAATGGTCTCCGGGTAATACACGGTACTTAGCGCTCGGTCGCTCCCAGACTCGCTCAATCCCTCTCCACCACTCACTCCTGCCCTCCCGCTTTATCGCGTCCTCGTGTCTGCATATACCGTCTCAGACGTCCGCCGCTATACCAACAACTCCACCATTTCCACTCAGATTCAAAACTCCAAACTCTAACATGGGCACTACCAACGTTGCCGGTGTCTCTTCCTTGCGCGTTCCCCGCTCGTCCCAAGACATGTACGTGCTGCACCAGGTAAGTCCTTTGTAGTACTGTATATGCGGTCCTACAGAAAGTGTATTCACGCTCGCGCACAGCAGAACTCGATCGCAGGCGAGTTGTCGACAAGTGTCGACATTGATTCCCTTCCACGCACTTCGACAGCTTCTCGAGGTGGATACCAAGGCGGATACGTCTCTACGTCACTCTCCCTCGTCCCAGACGGCTCTGGGACGCAGCGTGGAGAAGGCGAGAGTCAGATGTCCGAGGTGTGTGACTGACGGTATACCCGATGCTCCTCAGCTCATTAGTGAATTTAGTCCTTCCAGTCTACCGCCTACAATCTCGGCGACTGGGCTTCTCATGACAGCCATACAACTGCCACCTTGTCTCTCTTGAACGAACCAGGTCGGAGCGGCGTAGACATGCGGAACCTTGAGGCAGACACGTTTGATTTCCAACGACGAGACCACGGAAATCGCTTCGAGCTCGGGATGGGAGATTTCGACCGGGGTCCATCGCGGGAGCCTGTCTGCGACGACTACGAGCAGGAATGCGCAGAGCTTATTAATCTCACGTACACGTTCGACTACTTCTTCCTGCCCGCGGAGGTTCTTGCGCGAGCCACAGACCAAGCACTCCCGCCCTCTCACCTCCAAACGCCTACTACGGGCTCACGCGCGGCTCCCTTCCCGTCAGCCTATCCGTTCAACATGCCGCGTCCTACGGACATGTCATACCCCTTCCAGGAGGTGGGTTCATCGGGCCTACCAGAGGGTATGCCGGCCCCGGCCACATCGCTACCATCGACAATCGATCCCGCTCAGCTATCGGGACCGATGAGCAGTTTCAAGCACCCCAGAGCGGAGGAAGAGGACTCCCCAGACGCGCCCCGGTTGGCCAAGAAGCGCAAGGTTGTCATAAGGGAGAGCCGGGCGACTCTCCCCCGGCAGGCCGCCGCGAGGAGGAACCGCGCGCCCAAACCTGTCGCTGCGGCCCGCGCTCAGGCTACACCGCCGGCCGCGGGCCTCTCGAACCTTAGCAGAGCAGCGGAGAACTTGGAAGCAGTGTCTGTGGACGAGTCGGACTCGAATGAAGACACCGATACTGACGACAACGATCACGCCCACGACGGAACGGGTGCGAGACGATGTTCGACCCTCTGACGCACGACGCGAACCGCGAGCACCTCAAGCGGCACTACGCGCCGGGCGCGCTCTACGGCAAAGCATCACTGCCGTGTCTTTGGAAGGAGTGCAAGACGGGGAAGGCGGGGACGAGGAAAGCGGGGACGAGGATGATTACCCACGTCCACAAGTACCATGTGGGCCGGGCGTACATCTGCCCCGTTCCGAACTGCAAGCACAAGTGGGCGTCGAGCCGCAGTAGGGACCTGCCGCAACACTTGGCCAGGTGCCACAAGGGTTGGCGGCCGCCATGAGTAAGTAATCTCTGGATGTTCTCCCGGTTCTATACGCTGACCAACTCCGTTTCGTCGTGCAGTGCCTCCACACGAACATTTCGCATCGGGACGTCGTGATCCTGTAGTCGCGGAGGGTGGAGATTCCGACACTCTGTAGATGTACCATGTACCCATAACCTGTAGTAGTAGTACATGTTGTATCTGGATATTGGGCTTCCGTCCCATTCCGCACAGATCCTGCATTTCCGGGATACCGTATGATCTTAAAAACGCACGCCGATACTCCGGGCTGACGTCCTGGAAAAGCCTGGTTACCCGTCAGTCATACTGTGCGCGAGTGTGCGACGCGACGATACGTGTTACAGACCATTGACACTCCCCCTTCACTTCCGGCGTACCTCCTTTTGCGGGCAGACCTTCGCGATGTTACGGTCCCTCTGTAGCCGATGCAAAAAGTTCAACAGCGTATATTTGTTTGGGTACGGAATCCTACACAGTGTATACCAGTCCACGTATATGGCGCGTTCATGCATGGCCGATGCTGAGCTATGCCGCTTAGGCGTCCGACAAACATAACGATCCTGGTAGTGAACGAATCACATAGTCAGCCAATCATGTTTGCCTACGGCGCTGACTATCTCCCAATGAAACACGAAACGAACGTGATGACACGAAGGAAAGAACTTGTTCTCTGCAGAGTAGGAAATTTCACGCACAACGAGACAATAAGCTTCCCGTCGTGCACGTAGACTTTGGCTCGAGTAGTTTCTGCTCATGCATGCGCCCTCAGCTCGTAAGCCGCTTTGGTTCTGTCATGATGCGTTGAGTCTCCTGTGACTATTAGACAACACAGAGTCGGCTCGGGGTAACGCTACCACAAAGCATGGATGGGTATGAATGGCGGCGAGGCGAAGAAAAGCAATGGACCTTGTCTGTTTCGTCATGCGACGTTTCGATGAATCCTTGCATACAAGGAAATTACTCAACAAGGACGGCTCAATGTCTGTGTTGAAGGTATAAATATCTAACGGGAGAATGGGAGTCGAGATGTAACTCGATTTGTCGTCGGAACGTCCGAGCACGCAGGGAAAAGAGTCACTACTGTACCTTGCAGGATCTTCCCAGTGAGTCTTAAATTGTTCTTGATGGACTCGTATATTAAACCATCTCTAGGAAATGCTTCATAGCGAGCTTTACATGGAATTATGTCTGAGATCATGGTGGTCGAGGACAGAGAGGGTTGAGCGCGTCGATGTTCAAGTATCGGCGCCAAACCACTTGCCATGTATAAATTCGCGGCCTCCGCAGTGCTCCCTCATTTCCCTTCCACCATCTACCTCGCGCCCTCCGCTATCCATAATCTATCTTTCTGCGAGCTCTCATCCGTACTGCACGGTCGACTACTCCCACCTCCAACTCATACCACTCACATCCACACGCTACCCACATCCTCCCCACTTTCATCATGAACACGACGATCCACAACGCCGTCCCGTCCTCGACCTCCCTCTCCACAAAAGTAGTTCAATCATTAAGCTCGTCCTCAGGACCTCAGGTACGCTGTGGGCAGCACTGTTCCTATCATGCTCAGAGATGAACGCACGCTGCTTCGTCGCAGACTCGGTGCATATACGAGAACCAACGGACGACAGCACGAATCCAGACCTCTCAGTCCCCCCAGGAGTCCCTCCATGGAATCTCTGAGGACGAGGGCTATGCATCTGCCAGTCTGTCACCGGTCCCGGAGGAACGCACTGGAAATGGAGTAGGCCATGTTCCGGGAACGTACCAGGTGTGTGGCTAACGGCGTCTAACATCCCAACTTCGCTCATGCCTATCAGTCGCTCGAATACGACGTCAACCAGGCTGGAGATATAAACGACTTGCCCTCGAAAACGGCTCTACTCGACGAGCATTGCGCCTGGAGCGAAGCGGCAATCGCGACCGTGGTTAGCCTCCTAGCCACCAGCACGGGAGATCTCCTGCTCCCAACACAACCTCCTGCAATGGCATCGCTCGTCCCTCCCCCCATTTCAGGCCAAACCATCGAGGAATCGTGTCTCAGCTACTGCGAAGCCGCCCTCCCTTCGTCTGCAGCTTTAACCAGTCCAGGTGCAGGTCCCTCAAGTATTCCCCAGGATGTCCGGGAAGCGCAGGAGCACCTAGTCACCATGCCTCAGCGGTCGTCCAACAAGCGTTCTCGACCCGATGAAATGTATGATGCCGCGGCGCTCTCTTCCCTTCCTCTTAAGAAGATGAGGACCGCCGAAGGAGAGGTGCCGGATCTGCAGGCGGCGGTGAGTGGGTGGTACATGCCCCCATGTTACTATCCAGGTTACTATCCTCCGGGTTACTATGTAATTCCTCTCGTCCCCGGCCCATCCAACTACTGGCCATGGCCTCAGAGCGTCGGTACGCACGACCCCCACTACAGCGAGGTCCAGACAGCCGCAAACACCCTACCAGGAGCCACCGACGACCAAGCTGCAGGTGCCCCCTTGCCAGACGCCCCGGAGAACGCGCATACGCAGCGACCGCGTCGCAAGAACAACGATATCGCGCCAACCCTCATTCCAGGAATACGGAGCGGTATCTGTGGTTTCTCTGGCTGCCAAGTGTCTCTCGACCCCAAGAAGGGCGAAAATAACCGCAAGCACTTAAAGGAGAAGCATCTCTCGAACGATACACTGGGGAACAATGCCGAGCTTACCTGCGAATGGTCCGGCTGTGGGAGGCAGATCGAAGGGAAGAGGATGATGGCGCATATCGAGAAGGACCACATCGGATATGCATACCAATGCTTGGTACCGAGATGTCGCCACGCCTGGAAGGGGAGCCGGGCGAAAGATTGGACCACACATATGAACAGGGAGCACAGTGGCTGGCGAGGGTGAGTCTTTCTTCCTTCATACACAATCTGTCGCACTCGTTGACCCTCAGCTCCCTTCTTCTATCGCGATAACAGTTAGACATGCGTCTTCTCGGCCGATCCGGCCTCCTGTTGGCCATCAGGACAGACGACATCCTTCGGCCATCTACTCCCTCCAATCGACACATACTAGCTCCTCTCGCCTTCCAGGTGGGGGCGGGCCCCGAAATCGCCCTCGACAACGCTCACACTTTGAACCCAAGGCGCTATGAACCGAATAATGACGCCGACATCGGTGCGAGCAGGGAATTCGAAGTTTTCCAGTCCACGCGACAAGCGCAAGTTTCCGACGACTCCCTGCACATGTGGAGAACACCGAACCTACCCAGGCCCGCTCCTACGCGCTGCGACCGGTGCATTGTATGTAGAACGAGCCGCCATACTTGGCGGCTCCGAGTTATGCTTCCTCCCTTATGTATCGTCTACTTTCTATGTTTCCCCCACGCTCGCGCCCGCTTCCAGTGCACATATTCCGGGAATTCATTGTCCCGTTGTAGCCTGTCATACTCCCTCCTGTAACGTAAAGGAATGTATATCACTATGCTGCTTTCGTCTCAGACCCTGGACGGTTCCGTGCCAGCTGAACGCAATGCTCATCATTGTAGCAGTCAGTTGTTCCAGAAGCAGAGACAGGGAGTGTGGATCTGAGAATATCTTGGCCGCACATGTGTCTCGCGCTCCGTATGTCGTGTCACATGTCAAGGCTCGCATCCGTCTGCCGTACTGCGGCGAGTGCGGGTGCGATAGTATGTGTTACCTGCAGTAAGCACTTCCCCCTGTGATCTCGAGAGTATCTGCGTTTGCGAGAAGACGATTGCGAGTGAGTGAGTGAGTGAGTGGGTGTGTTATTTGGAAGCCACGTCGCGTACTTACGGTACGAACCAGCCTGGTGCGCACTTGCGTTGAAATCAAGCTGATGTCGAGTTTTACATGATTGTGTTTTAGCGTCTGGGCTTTCAACTATAATGATCTTCTTAGTGAACAAGTCACACAGTTGCTCTATTATATTTGCGTACCGTTATCTTTTTCACAATATGAAACGAACAGGATGCAAACGAATAAGGTCCTTTTCCTCGCAAAGAAGGTAATCTCACGCCAATGCGACAGCATACTCGACCCATACATGTCGACTTTGACTCGCTCACGCACGAACTTCGATCTTAGAACACTTTTTTGTGCTTTAACGAGGTCTAAGAGCTCCTGCGGTGACTGGACCGCTCAAAGTCAGCTTGGTATAACGGTCCAACAAAGGGCGGATAAATACGAATGGCGGCGCGGCGAGGAACAGCAGTGGACCTTTTCTACTTCGTCAAGCGATGTTTCAATGAATCTGCACGCAAAAGAAACTATCAACTAGAATGGCTTAATGTATGTGCTGAAGGAGTATATATCTGACGGGAGGGAGTCGAGATGCACCTCACTGCACGAGTTAGTCCTTTCCATCCCCTGCGACGTCTGGATTGATCACTGTCCTCACGCCTAGGGACGACTCGCTCCCAAGTTTCCATATTTTCTAGTGAATTTGCCCAACACATGACAATGGATAGCCTGCGATCATCGCTATAGCTAGTCAATGGGACATCCGCCAGTAAGGATCCACCTCGCACACTCCGCTTCGCCGCCGTTCTACCATAGGTGGCACACTGACAGCTCGTACAGCTATTAGAGCCTATGACATACTGTACGTACTCACGCGAGTAGGTGAGACACAGAGTTAAACCGCTTTTCAGGCAGCGCTTCATAGGTGTATCGTCCGGGCACGCAGGGAAAAGGTCACGGGTGTACCTCACAGGTCCCTCCAAGTGAGCCGTCAATTGGTACTAATCGACTCGCAAATTGACCAACTCTAGGGAATAACCTTCAGAGAGTTTGGGATGGAATTATGTTTGAGATCACGGTGGTTGGGGGGAGAGAGGGTCGAGCGCGTCGATGTTCAAGTAACGGCGCCAAATCACTTGCCATGTATAAATTCGCATTGTCCGCAGTGCCCCCTCATTTCCTTCCTCCCATCCACCACACGCACTCCGATACTTTGCGTCTTCGCCCCCACCCCGCTATCCACATTCCATCTCTCCGCGAGCTCTCATCGGTACTCAACCATCGCCTACTTCTCCCAAACTCACTATAGCCACCTACTCATCAACTCCCAACATGGACTCCATCATCTGCAACGCCGCCTCAACCTCGACCTCTCCCTTCACGACTTTCTCTCCCGTCGATACAATGTCTCTGGAACATCAGGTACGTTTCTGGCAATACGGCTTTTGTGTTCCTCAGAACGATGCTCATCGCAGGATGGACGACGTCAACAGGCGGGAATGCAGGCCATGGTCCCTCAGACCTCTCTTCAAGGACAACATGAAGACGAAGGATACGCATCTGCAAGTCTGTCTCCGGCCCCGGAAGAGCACACAGGAAGTATGGTCAGCTATGTGGCGGCGACGAACCAGGTATGTGGCTAACGGCGAGGTTACGGTGTGTACACATCCGCTAAATCCATGTTTCCAGCCATTCCAGTCCGACATCACCCAGACGGAAGCCCAAAATGACGAAGAGTATCCCTTTGCTGGTATGATTGATGCGAGTGGGGACGTCCCTCAGCTCGATGGCCCGTGCGCATGGAGCGATGCGGCATTCGCAGTTCTCGTCAACTGCCTATCCGCAAGCCTACTCCCAACACAACCTCTTGCGACGACATCGCAACTCGACTCGCCCACGTCAAGCAGCGCAGCATTGTCGCCGAGCTACGACCACGCTTCCGCCTTCCTGTCCACGACTCTTGACGCCAGTCCAGGTGCCGGACCGTCCACTATTCCTCAGGATGCCCTTGCAATGCCCGCTCCCTCAACGGACACGCCTCGGCAGTCTCCCCACAAGCGCTCTCGTTCCGACGAGATGCATGAGGCGCTCCCTCCCCCTCCTATCAAGAAGCTGCGGGCGCAAGGACTCGGAGAGGTCGAGGATCTGCAGGCGGCGGCGAGTTGGAACGCTGCTGGCTGGGTCATGCCGCCCGGTTACTATGCAGCGCCTCCCGCTCCCGCCCCATTCATGGTGATGCCTCCAGGCTACTATGCGGCGCCCCTTGTCTCCGGCCCATTGGCCTTCTGGCCCTATCCGCAACCCGTCGACCATATGAACAACATCCTCAACGGCGAAGCCCCGGAGCAGAACGACGCACACGGAGACATCCCACCAGCGGCCAACGCCGACCAAGCCGCAGGTGCCCTCGTGCTCGATGCCCCCCAGAACGCGCAGAGACCTCGTCGTACGAACGAAGACATCGCGCAGACCCTCATTCCCGGTATCCGGAGCGGTACCTGTGGCTTCGTTGGCTGCGAAGTCACTCTCGACCCCAAGAAAGGCGAAAACAATCGGAAACACATCAAGGCAAAGCATTACTCGGTGACGACGCTGGGGAGCGATGCTCAGGTGATGTGCGACTGGGCCGGCTGCGGGAGGTTGATCAGGGGGAAGAATATGATGGCCCATACAGAGCGGGACCACATAGGGTACGCGTACCAATGTTTGGTGCCGGGATGTGTCCACGCCTGGAAGGGGAGCCGGGCGAAGGACTGGACTACGCATATGAACAGGGAGCATCGTGGCTGGCGAGGGTGAGTTGTTCTTCATACGCAGGCTGTCGCACTCGTTGACACTCGATTTCTCTCTTCTCTCGCGATGTCAGTTAGATACACGTTTCCTCCTCGGCCAGTCTGGCCCCCTGTTGGACAGGACAGACGACATCCTTCGGCCATCAACACCCTCTCATCGACACATACTAGCTCCTCTCGCCTTCCAGGTGGGGGCGGGCCCCGAACTCGCCCTCGACACCGCTCACACTTGGAACCCAAGCCGACATAACGACGCCAACACTGGTTCGAGCCCGGAATTCGAAGGTTTCCGGTCCACGAGACGTGCGCAAGGTTCTGCATTCTCAACGACTTCCTGCACATGTCGAGAGCGCCGAACCCACCCAGGCCCGTTTCTGGTATCTCCGCCATGCGCCTCGCGTCAAGTTCAGGTGGAACACCTTGAGCATGGATAGAAACCCTGAGGTCCTATGCGTCGCGACCGACTACATGAAGCATGAAGAACCAGCCGCCATACTTGGCAACTCCGAGTCACTCCGCCTCCCTTCATGCATCGTCCGCCCTTCTTCATGACTGCTTCCTATGTTTCCCTGTATGCCCATACCCCCTATGCTCTCTCTCGCTTATTATGCACATATTCCGGTAACGCTCCATCTCGTTGTAGCTCGTCATACTCCCTCCTGTAACATTTAGGAATGTGTATCGCTATGCAGCTCCCGTTCCAGACGCAGAGGATTCCGTGCCAGCTGAACGCGATGCTCGTCGTTGTAGCAGCTAGCTAATCAAGAAGCGGAGACGGGGCGGGGAATATCTTCGACGCACATGCGTCTCGCGCTCCGTACGCCGTGTCAAGGCTCGCATCTGCGACCGAAAGTGTCTACCGCGGGGCTAAACGACACATATGGAGGGGAACATATTCGATTCATCGACGAAGTACATAGGTGTCGTGCGTTCAGACTACTGAAGCTCAAAGATGTCATTCGCACCCGTACGCCGTGAGGCTCCCCACACCCAGACGCGAGGCTATGTGCCGTCTGCGAAGTGCCCTCGACGACCGTTCTCGAGCACAAGTCTTTCTGGTCGAGAGTTGAGATGCATCCAGGGGACGTGCGACATTCACTCCCTCCATATAGACCAGCACTTCCGACGCGATGCTCCACGCTCAAAGTGCAACCCACACGGACCACGCAATGCGAGATCAATAGCTTGCGGGCTGTCGCATCACCGGTAGAACGACTACTCAGTTCTTGGGACTCCGCCAGTACACGCGCGTGGCACGCACCACGCGCGCCGTATGCATGTCTGCGTTCGGACAGCTCACGATGATCCCTCGAGATCGGACCAGACAAGATGCTCGTTTGTTGTGCAAGGTTCGCGCTTCGTCGATGTACGTGGTCGCAGCCGAGGACGATGGACGACTCCACCAGGCCTCAAGTACGTTGTCGTTTGGGTCGTCTAACGTCGTTGCTGGGCGCATTCACACGCAATCGCTCGCTCGTTCTGCGGCGCAGACTGCTCTGGAGCCCAGGTGGATCTCCAAGGGCAACTGCTGGCAACTGACGGTCAGCTGTCGGCAGTACGTCGCAGCCCAACAAAGAGGCTTCCCGATTAGCGTACTTGGTTCATCGCGAATAGGGTGATGCTTACCGGTGTGGCTCCCGCGGAGGTCCCGGGACGCCAGACGCACTGAGATCAGCACTTACGATCAGAAGGATGTCTACCCGTATGGAGTGTGTCAGCACGCGAATGCGAGTACCATACGGCATGGGACCTACCTGCTTTGATTAGCGTTGTGTGCGGAAACATTGAGAGGCCGCCGGAGCATTCGAAGTGAGCCCTCGAGCTCGGCGGCGTCTCTTGACCAGGGCAATGTGGTGTTGAAAATAGGAGTGATAGGATAGGGGGGTATTCGAATGGAGCAATTATTGTATTGTCATTTGAAACTTGTTCTTGCGCATGCCCCGCTGTCGATCGTGTATTGTAGAAGCGGGGTGCGGTGGCGCAAGAATGGGACAGGAGAGGAAGACGGCGGTGCAGGAGAATCGTGGGGGGAGGATAGCCATGGAGATGACGTTGAAGTACTCACCTCTCCAGCATACCTGTTATCTGAACCCCCAAACCAGTACCTCCGACGAGCTTCATGAATGCGCTGTCGCGAGTGACGATCTACTGAAGGGCGGAAGGGGGGCAAACATACAATGTGCCATCCATGAACCTCGTGTTCTCGTTCTGCTGCAAGAGCCTAAGTCGAGAGAGCCAGATGAGACTTGGATGCTCAGCTCGAGAGACTGAAGACGAGGAACCAGTCCTGACAACGAGATCAGCTGAGAAGCGGAGGGCAACGGGGCATGCACAGAGGGAGGGAGAGAGAGCATCTCGTGTTAGACAGGCTCAGGATGCACTGCCAACCGCTGGCCGAGAGGGAGAGGTGCGAGCACAAGGGGTTCTCAGTGAAGTTGGAGTCGTCGACGTATATATAAGCTGGCAGCTTCTGGCCCAGGCGCGCCGAGCGCGTCCAATCACATCGCGCAATAGCATGTGAAGAATGTGGCTAGATTCAGCGCCTAACAGCCCTCGCCTCTCAACCATGCAACCCTCCCTCGAAACTCTGGGCTCTCGACGAATCTCCAACATGCGCTCGACAGTCTCGGGAATGCGATTGTCGCCGGAGCGCACAAAGCAACGATCTGCGAGACCCGCCGCCAGCGAAGACAACTGGATCTAGTAGATCCCGACACCATGCCACGCAGCAAGACACAAATGTACGTCTGCCTCTCATGATTGCGAGTCTCTCCTGGGCACAAGGAAAATGAGGAGACGAAACCTCGAATTTGCCACACTTGGGGGACACGTATGCGCTCCAGACCGCCCACTCCGCAGCCTACACGAAAACACGCGGCGTGGGCGTCTACGAGGTCAACATCGATAGGCGCGTATGCCCTGATGACGCGATGGTACGAGAACCCACACCAAGAGAATAGCTAAGAACTCACTCACCAGATAGCCGTCGCCATGTTGCGTGGATACGATGTATCCAGCACCTTGCGTTATTCACGAACTTCGAGCGAATCATCGATTGGCTGCGTGTTCTCCTCGCCCTCGGTTGGGCCTTCGCCTTCGTGGTGTGTCTTCCATATTGCGAAAGTAGTTTTGCATCGGGGACAATTGGCCTGCGTGTCGGCACGTCGACGGCGACAGGTATACATGTGCTTATGGCGAGGTCTCGGAATATGCTCCTTTCCTGAGTATTGTTCGGAACCTAGCCTGTCAGGATAAAGAGTCTGATGAGTCCAGCTGCGGTCGCACAAATTAACCGAAAACACTCGCCTTATGCCAAACTTTATTTCAGCGCCCCTTACCTGCCACCCTCTAAGCCGCGGTTGTAGGTGCAGGGAGCGTTTGGAAGCTCATGCGCGACGATCAGGTCATAGGTGGGATTCGCTCTCCGCTGTCCATGACTTTTCCTGCAACCCAAGCGAAGCAAATATCAGCTTTGGAGAGCAGACTAACGACAGTGAGTGTGCACCGACTATGTTCGCAAACTGAAAGCTGAAGGTCAGTCTCGTGTTTGGCGCCCTCGATGTTGAAAGTTGTCCTTGTCGGCGATAATGGGCGCCACAGTGTCGCTGCATTGTTGTCGATAGAATCGACGTGTCTTGTTTCGATGCAATGGACACATTGTGTGAGGATCCATTGCACTCCTGGAAGATGTATAAAAGGATAAGCTCAACGTGACTTCAACAGACATACTCACCGAACCACTCAGCGACGCCGAATTCTCTACGACTGGGTTTGATCTCTCTGGCCATACCAGCGCTCGTACTGTCTTGTACTCTGGGGCTGGCGATCGGTGTGCATTACGCACGCGACAACACCTGGACGGCGACAACTTTCAGCAGAAATCGACGCACAAGGTCTAGCCAAAGCCCTACCGCCGCGGCCTTCGTGCTCGCACATCCACATCGCACGTTTGTACTCGCCATGGCCTTGCTCAACAGAGCTCCTGGAAAGAGCAGATATGCAGGGTTGACGGCTCTATGTCTGAGCGCTATGTATCTGCGCGCCGCATCGCGGTCAGCGGGGAGAGTCCGGGGTAGCGGGCCGTGGGTCATACCTCGCGTCGGAGGCGCGCTCTGGTATGTCGCGTATTCCTCATGATGTCTCCTATGTTTACCTACTATCAGGAAATGCGACGCGGTGTGGTTGGTGAATGCGTCAATGTGGTTGGAGTCAAGGTCGAGTGCGTCGAAAGGTCATGTCAGGCGCCGAGACATTTGACGCTGGTCCGGACTCCGCGCACGTTTTGGTCTGTTTGTGCCCCCGCTGCTCACTCCGCACATATTTCAACCGCACGACGTCCCGCCGACATCTTCTGCTCTCACTTCCCACCAAATCTCACCCCTCATACTCCTCCCACACTCCTCCTTCCCTCACCTCTTATAACATGGCGTTCAACAACCGGTTCGATGGCCTCGACCTCACGCCTAGGTTCACCTTCCCAGAGTATCAAGCGGACGCAAACTCCAACGTCCCCGTCACGGCCTCCCAAGATTCGGTAGCGCAACCACGCCAACCTGTAAGTCTTTGAGCCTCCTACTGTGTAGGTGTGTGATGATGTGCTCATTGCCCTGGGTCAAACCAGTGGACATTCTACGACATAATGGCCTACGGCCAGGCCTGCCCTTCGCAGCAGCCAACGGAGGAGCCGCGATACATGCTTGGCGAGGGGTATGCGTCAAGCTGCTTTCCCCCTGGCTTCGATCTTTCTTGGGGCAATATTTTGTCGTCTTACGTGGCGTTGAATGGGCCGCTGGATGGGACTTCCGGGGGCACGGGGACGGCTTTGGGGGTAATGTGGCTAACCTAATTTTCAACATGCGCTCGACTAACTGCTGCCCGATTGCTCAGCCTTACCAATTCGACTTTCCCGTGGCAGAGGGCCTCGTAGCCTCGCCTCGGCACTCTATGCCCCATCCTTCGAGCTTGTCATCTCAATCATCTTCAGGAGGTACGCTCACGTTAACAAACTGGCACATGTGCTCACATACTTACTCGATTTATTAAGAAGGCGTCGCAGCGTTGACACCACTTGGAGCGAGCGATAAGGACCCCCTCGGAGGGCACTCGCATCTTCCCAACAACGACGACTCGCAGGAACTTCCGGGAGCCGCGTCCCCGTCGACTGGTAACGAGGAGCGTCTGCAAGAGATGCAAATCGTTGCATCGCCGTCTGCATCCTCCCTCACGCGTCCCTCCGACCTCGCCGGTCCTTCGTCTTCTCCAGCCAACCACCTGCCAGTTCTCCCGGCCGCCGACGGTTCTGCAGCTCCGCGATCGCGCGGGAAGGTGTTTACTGCCGTCGCTGGGCCGTCGCGACTGGTACCAATCGCCCCGCGCGCGGCAACGGTCGAGGCTGAGGTACCTACTGTGCCAGAGCTGCGGAGGAGCAGTCGGAAGCGGACTTCCCCTACCGCTGATCACGCGGAGGCCGCCGTGCACCCTCCTCCCCCTCCGAAGAAGCGCAGGGTCACCAATGGCGTGGCTTCGAACGCGCGCCAACCAGCCGCTGTCGCAGTTGCAGTCTCAACCTCCGCGGAAGAGGGATCAGTCGCGGGACCGTCCCGCCAGACAAGCAAAGGCGCAGCGCGGCCCCCAGCGGCGAAGCTTACGACGAAGGCACGCCCTGCCGCGGCACGTGCCAAGAAGGGTACCCAGGACAAGAGGCCGCGACGCACCCGCGAAAACGTCGACAAGCACAAGGAGGCGGACATGCCGTCGCACCCCTGCGACGTCGTCGGCTGCTCGAAGGTGTGGAACCCATACACGCACGACGAGAACCGCAGACACCTGCAGGGGCACTTCGACGCTGGAGACTTGGAAAGCGACGTGGATCTGGTCTGCGTATTTGACGTGTGCCAGGAGGATGTGCCGGGGAAGGACCTCCTCAAGCATATGGAGGAGGACCACATCGGCCTCCCATACCTGTGCCCGATCCGATGCGGCTGGCGGTCTTCGCGCTCGAGCTATCAGACGCAACACATGCATCGGGAGCACAAGGGTGTCTCCTGGGAGACATGAGCGGTGAGTGGTTTCGAGTGTTCTTGGTAGTCTCTATGCTCACTCTTCGGTCTAGTGCTGCCTCGCGCCATGCTTCTCGTGTAAGATGTACTTCAACAATGTATACCATACTGTAGATCTCAGACCCGGACATTACTCGCACCCGCGCCCGTATATACTAGGACCTTCGTGATATTTGCTGTATTGGCTCGCTTGTATACCGTCAGTGCTCTCTAACGCTATCAGTGTTGTTAACCGCTATGCATATATTGTATATGTCTGCTGTATCTCTCCGCGTTCATAGAGGAACTGATCTCCGAGTAGACGAAGCTTGACGGCGGGTCAACCACTGCGGGTTCTTGGATGTGTACGGGCCCAGGCTCGACTACACGTCTCAGCGATAGAAGTGCGAAGTCTTTCTAGCACCGGGAAATGTTCACGACGCTCATAGAAACGTCTCAGCACTTTGCGTAGGCGTACCACATGCAGCATAGTATCGACGGCGGCCCTGAGGTGACCATGGATTGCGGGATGCTCGGTATGGCCATTCTGGTGCACCTGATGCTCTCGTTTTCTCTTTGAATTCTATATGCCTTATAGGAGATATCTAGGGACGCATTCTATCAGCAGCAATGTTCCCGGAAAGCGTAGAGTGCGTCGATGTGTAGCCACGGGGCGACGGCGTCTGCCGAACCCCGTTCCCATAAATGTCTTCAACCACGGCCGTGACGGACCTAGCCACCTTCAACCGCAACCTCCTCGACGCTCCTACGACCATTCCTCAACTCATATATCACTCTACCTCTACATACGATATAAGATGTCTTTCTTCGATTACCCCGCATTTGTCGCCGACCTCAGGCTCGTGGATGGCTCCCTTTCGCCCCAGTCCTCGGGAGAGTCGCCCGCCGCACCCGAGACCCCTCCCTCCAGCATAGACATGGTTAACGTCGCTCAATGGATAGCCGACACGGTAAGTGCCATCATTGAGCTGTGAGATCTTCATACTTACGGTGCGCCGACGTTTCTGAAGACCGGCGTGGGCGCATGTGGCTACGATTGCTATGGGCTTCCTTGGACAGTTGGCCTCAAACTTGAACATTCGATAAACAACTACTCCCCACCTCATAACACTCGCGTTGCTCCTATCCCACTGGAAGACGACTTATGGGAACCCATCTATGGCGAAGCTGTGGTCTCGCGCTCAAAGAGGAATGGTATGAGGCTCACTGCGGCCGCATATCCCGGTGCGGTTGAAGAGATCAACAAGGCGAGTCCGCTACTATCCGCAGAACCACGAGCGAATGCTCATTTTTCTTTGCAGGAATCATGCGCTCGAGGCGCCTCGACGACCTCTCCTCACCACTCCGACAAAGAAAACATCGTGCCTGTGTCTGGACCAAGCACCAGGAAGACATCGTTCCTCATTCAGCAGGACGAGTTCACTCTTCCGGATGTAGGGGAAATTCAAGACCCTACTGCCTGGCTCAGAGCGACATTCGACGCTCTCCCGGACCCACTGGGCGACCATCAAGACACGAACACCAATCCCTGGGGTGGGTTCAAGCTCACACGTGCCCTGAACTCCACGTCTGAGGACGCCGTCCTGCCGCCTCTGAAGAAGCGCAAGGTCTCCAATGGAGAGGCATCACAGCCTGCCGCAGGGTCAAGTACGGTCTCGAGATCGGGGTCAAGCTCGAAGCCGAAGGTAGTGAAGCACAAGCGTGCTCCTCGTCGGCCTCGCGGGAATGTCGACGCGCTGCTCATACCGGACTCTCCGGACTTCGAATGCCCTATAGAGGGTTGCACCAAGGTTCTGAACGCCTCACGCCATACGCAGAACTCGACCCATCTGGAGACGCACTACCGTGAGCGCGCGCTTCACAACTCGGCCAAGGTAAGGTGCCTCTGGTGCACCGAGGACGACAAGCTTGTTCCCGGGAACACGCTCGTCGACCACGTGGCCCAGGAACATCTTCACGCGAGGTACCGCTGTCCGTACTGGAACAAGGAGGGCGTATTCTGCGCGGAGGTTTTCAAGAAACCGGGATACACGAACGGCCACATGCTAAGGGTCCATGATGCGCCTAACTGGAGCTCGTGAGTGCTGGCGTACGCACGATAAAGACGTTGTGCTGATCAACCTTTCGCATCGCCAGCGAGTTTATCGCCACTCTTGCAGGGCCCGCACCACAGTGAGCGCTGTGTGTAGGCCACCCGCTTATTATATGGAGCCCAATTCAGCAACCTTGCGCGATGGCCCTCACTCGAGCCTTCCGCAAGCCGGTCCCAGGCCCATCTGCTCCTTCATCCATTCGGCACCGCCTTAAATGAACCACTGCGGCCACCGCAGGTTCCCCGGGCCGCCCTATATGACTCTCGGCCAGGCGACAAGCAGCGTTCCCGGGTCCATAGCCGCCACAGAAGCGAAGCCAGAGCGAGCAGCGTAACATGCAAGGCCGCCACACTACAGGACTCGAACCAAAGCGCAGGAGTTCAACACGACGCTCTGCTCACCGAGATATACATTACCCGTGGAGGAATGCAGGTTCGAGTTCAGTCCCGCATGACTACAAAGCCCAGGCTCCTGTGAAGGTATATCACCTGGAGGCAACGGAATAGGACGACATGGGACTCTCGGATGCATGTGGTGCTTGTATCCTCCTGCTTGAAGAACATGTCTATGTAGATCACGGGGGATTAGATCGACCTCCCATAGGTGCTTTCATTCTGCTGTGAATGGGCTTCAACGGGGTCGAGATGGCAGATTGTCTTGATGTATCCTCGTGATATTCACAATTACGACATTTGTACTCGAGGAAGGATAACATATTCGAAAGCAACGGCTTAGGTCGCGCAAAGACATCCAGACATCTACTATCTAGTGCCCCCTTTCGATGATCCTTGCACAAACTCGTCTCTCTCAGTGTAAGCTTCGTCGTCGCCGTTGTCATCGTAGCCGCCGTGGCTGAGTGGCTCACTTTGGTCATCGACCGACCCCTCGTTCACCTGATTTTCACCCCGCCGACGCAGCGCCCCGCCGAAGTGCCCCTTCTCCTCCATTTCCTTGTAAACGCGGTTCACATAGTCCCTCTGGTCAATGAGCTTCCGATACTGAACCCAGAATATGGATCACTCTCGTGCTAGTTGCTTGGCCTGTTCTTGCTTCCTTTTGCGCCGGAGCGCCCTCTCGTCGAGGACGGGAGCTGAGGTGTCGCGTCTAGGGCCGCGCTCGTCGCGCACTCGAGCGTACTCTCGAGCGATGTCTGCCACGATCCCCATAGGCTCGTTGATCTGATCCTCTATTGGCGCAGAGAAGTCGCGAGATTCGGAGTGAGCGAGTTCGGCGGGAGATGGGATCGGTTCCGGGACTGGTGTTCCGGTTGGGATCGTTGGATCGGTCCCCAGCGAGTAGTAAGATGCTTTATGGCGCCTGCTTGCATATTTACGTAGGCTACTCCCAAGACAAGGGCATCAGTATGCGCACAGCAAAGACGCAGAGTGGGACAACGTACGAGGTCATTGCGATGCGGGGATTTCAGTGAATCCAAAGTTTGGCGGTCTTCGGTGACGAGAGACAGTATGAGAATTGGCCTGGCCAACAGGAGCCTTTATGTACTTCTCGCATTGTCGCAGAGTTGACCACAACCAGTGTGCTTTGTGCGACAAAGCTAGATCCAAGCACCACTCAGCTTTGATCAAAAGGCGACTGCGCGACGGATAAGTGGCGGCTAAGCGTGAAAGACGTCGGGCGCCTATCGCAATCCGTGCGAGTGGTACACAAAAGCCAAACAGAGCCAAAGAACGCGAACGCGTCGTGGCGTGGCAATTGGCGCGCAATGCGACTTTGCAACGTTCCTTTCGTCCATCACCGAGGAGCGCGTCTTTCGCCTTGCGACTGCCACGATGGACTCTGCAACTACGAAGAAGACTTCTGAGCAGGAGAAGCAGGCAGAAATCCGACGACAGATAGCTCTTCTCCAGGCCCAATTGGACACTGGGTCGTCGAGCGTGCACACCCCTCCCTCCTCTCCCAAGGGCAAGATGTCGAATTCACATCTCTTGGCACCGGCAACGCCTTCCCCGAGTAAGTGGGGGCGACTATGGGCACCTATAAGTACTCACAGCGCGTTCTAGAGAAGAAGAAACCTGCAGACAAAGCGCATCATCGCCAGAGCGACCGCCGTTCTGTACCTAGGCCTGCGACAGCTGCGTCATCCCACTCCCGACCCGTTGCAGGACCTTCATTCCCATTGAAACCATCCAAACCCGTTCCGCCTCCTGCACCGTCCGCTGTGATACAGAAGCTTGCCCAAGCGCATAAGGCGAGAGACAAGGCGCCTGGAACGGATGCGGTCTCACGATCGACCGCTTTCACAGCCAAAGCTGCAGCTATCCTCGCACGCTCAGAAACAGGTGGAGGAACCAGCAATGTGCGCGACAACGACCTGGCTCTCATCGAAGACCTCACGCTGGGACCGTCTGAGCATGAACCTCCGTTCGACGACCCGCACTTTGACAAGCTGGAGCCGAACTCCGGCATCTGACTATCGTGTGTATATCTTTGAATGTGCCTTCGATCGTACCTATCTCACTCGTGCGTATCAGGTCACGCGTGATACCCCACGACGACTTCCAGAACTACCTCGAAGGGAGATACTATATCTCTCCCTCGCAGCTGTATTCAGTTATCCGCCTCCTACCTAGCAAGCAGGGATACGATGTGCCCGTATCTGGTGACTGGCTCACCATTGCCGTCGTCGCGGAGCGTGGTCCAATGAAGTACACCCAGGCACCGGTGGGCGTCACTCGCGACGACAAGCTGTTGAACGAGGGCGAGGATCAGATGGACGCGCTTCCCTCGCTCGACGGTGCTGCCCAGGCGGGGCCATCGGCGCGCCCTCCTCCGTTTCGCAAGAAACCAAAGGAAGAAGCCCCGAAAGCGAGCGGGAAGAAGTACGTGAACTTGAAGCTCAGCGACTTCGGCTGCCGGTCGCAGGGTGGCTCCGCGGACAGTGGGAAGGCGAAGATTCGTGGGGACGCCTTTCTTTCCCTCCTTTTGTTCGAGTCGGACACTTGCGATGTTGTGATGAAGGATGGAGGGAAGAAGGAAAGGGTCTACCGCGGTGGCAGTCGCGGCGCGTTCGAGCGAATGTCGAAACTGCGAGAGGGCGCCGTGGTCGCGTTCCTCAACCCGAAGATCCTCAAGCCGTTCCAGGTACGTTACGCTCTCCAGCACCGCTGATGCCTCAAAACTCATCATCTCTTCACTATAGCGATCCTCCGACAGACCGCATCCTACCGACAACATCCTTGCCCTCACGCCAGAATCCGACGCATCCATTGCAGTGATCGGCTACGCGCAGGACCTCGGCACCTGCAGAGCGACCAAGCGAGACGGCTCTCGGTGTTCGGGATGGTGCGACAAGCGTGTCAGCGACGTGTGCGACTACCACATCCAGCACGCCGTGGAGAGGAAGCGCGCCGCACGCCCAGAGTTCTCCATAGGGTACGTCCTTCGCCTTCAAGTTCTCGTTCCTGACTGGGACCCTCATAACAATCCTTACAGGACAGGCGGTATGTCCATGGCGGCGAAGAAGAAGGCCGCGTACGATCCGGCGCGCCAGTGGGGACTCAAACCCGAGCGTGAAGCGACGGGCGCGACCTACGTCGTGCAGGGCCACGTTATCTCTGGCGCGGACTCGCGCTCGATGTACGTGGGCGACAACGTAGGGCGTGATGCGCAGGCCAAGGCCGCGCGCAAGCTCTCCGCGGTGGACTCAGAGAAGTCGTTGCAGAGGCT